>JAJOOF010009233.1:0-38406 GCA_029582545.1 Solanum lignicaule | reverse complement strand
CCCCCCCCCCCCCCCCCCCCCCCCCCCCCCCCCCCCCCCCCCCCCCCCCCCCCCCCCCCCCCCCCCCCCCCCCCCCCCCCCCCCCCCCCACGGACTGTGAAAGGAACCACAGTCCGTTGACCTGCTCGTGGTTCACACCCAGCCAGCATGGTGAACCACAGATCCCTCCACGGGCTGTAGATCCCCACACGAGCCGTGGAATGGCTTGTAGAAGTTAGGCAGAGCCACCAGGGCTCAAGTGTTGGACCACGAAGCCCTCCATAGGCTGTGATCCCAATGATGGGCCGTGGATGTGTCTGTTGTCCTGACCTAGTAGACCCCAACACATTGTGAGGAACCATGATGGCCTTTATGGCCAGTGGCCCTTCACACGATCCGTGAAGTGGACCATAGACGAGGCCTACTAGACCTGAAGGCAGGACAGGTCCACGACCATCACCCAGTTGACGGGCCGTGGTCCTAGTGACGGTCCGTTAGTCCCCTCGTGGTCGGCCCTCGTCAACTTTTAATTCGGGATTGTTTTGGTCTTCTCCCTATGTGTTGGGCATATAAACTACGTTGTTTAATACCTAAACTAAGTCGGTTCACTTAGTCCAAGCCTAATATTCTAGTAAGACATTACCTAGAACCTCATTCACTAAAACTTAGAACAAAAAGAGAAGAAAGAGGCGCCAGTTTCCCAAGAACAAGCAGAGGTGTTCTTCAAGTTTCAGCCCAAAATCCAAAGGATTTCTCCGTGAATTTTGTCACCGGGTATGTGGAATTTCACTAGTGGTTCCTTTCATCCACTAGGTCCCTAGAATTCAGTCAATTCCTTGATTCTACATAGATTGTTTAGACCTAGGTTTGTAAAATCTTGGGAATTTGTTATGATTTCAGTTGCTATAGAATCCATAGTCTAAATAACATGTTTTCTTGGAAACGTTGCATAATTCCTTGTATAAATTCAAAACTGTAGTTTGTGTGAATTCTCTTAGTTCATGGATTATACTTGCTAGGTTAGTTAAACAAAAAATCATGCTCCAGATTTTGAATGTCACATTCTCAGTTAGCATGTCAGTATTTTGAGCTATCTAGTATTTAGTGCATTTTAGCTTCATATGTATTCAGTTGGGAGTACACTTAGCACCGAGTTGGACTAGGTTTCAGTGTACCCTCAAAGTCCTAGAACTATGTGCAAACGTAGGTTCAGAAGTCCCCTCCATTGGGCATCATCTTTAGTGATCAAGCCACATTCATGCCTTTATACCCCTGGAAGGTATATTGGGTCCTCTCGATGGGGCGTATACATCGAACAATCATGCCTCTATACCCCTGCAAAGGTATATTGGGTCCTCTCGATATGTAGTATACATCGGACTCCATGTTTAGCTCACGTGGTTTATGTCGGTTAATAGTAGCTCCCATAGTCAAACTCTTAGTGCATTAACCAGGTTTTCAATATTTATATCGGTATACAGTTCAACATGTTATCTTTATGATTAGTACTTGGTCATTGCATTTAACTTAGCTTTTCAGTTATGTTTCAGTATTTATATTCGTACTCAGATTATGTCATTGCTCAATTATGCTTTGTTCAACTCTTATATATTTGTTTAACTTAGTATATATATCCTGCATGCTCTATACATTCCAAGTAGTGACGCATACTCTGCGCTACATCCTTTCATGATGTAGGTTCAGGTACCCAGCATCCAGATCACGTTTAGATCGATTCTCGGTCCGCATTCAGCAGCTTCAGTGGTGAGTTCGATGACAATAGGCATGCTTTCATTTTAGTCATTATTTTTAGTTTCAGTTTTTGTTAGAGTAAGCTGGGGGCATATCCCAGCAACTCAACCCAGTAGAGGCTTTTCAAACATAATAGTAGATTCAGCTTGAGTTGTTAAGTGGTTGTTTGAGCTATCACTAATCTCTTATATATATATATATATTATTATTATTATTATTATTCAGACCAGTTGGGTTTTTTCCTCTTTTCAGTTATCCATTGTTTTAGTTTCCGCATAGTACATGTCTTATGCAGTTATTCTCAGTATGCTTGATATATGCCACACACATGGTTAGCTTGGGGTCACTCGTGATCCTAGGTCCCGTGTTACGTCAAGGGGGTAGCCTCGGGGAGTGACAAACTTGGTATCAGAGCATTAGGTTCAAGAGTCATAGGATGTTTGAAAGCCGCACTAAGTAGAGTCCCTTTCATGAGTGTGAAGCATGCCACACCTATGAGGGGGAGACTACAAAGTGTTTTAAGAAAAACTTCACTTTCTGTGCTATTCTTATCGTGCGTGAGGTATCATCCAACTTCTCCTTTCTAATCCGTCGTTATGCATTTCAGATCACCCCTCATCGTAGATCTAACACACGGAATGCTAATGCACACAATGCTAACGTAGTTCCTCTGGTACGGAACCATAAAGTTACGCATGCATAATTTCAAAATGTGATCCAGCTTTTGGCTTAGAGTGTAGCCAATCAGAACAATTAGCAGGCTATAGTTCCTGCAAACACAACTGGTGGATCTGGTTCAGCTAGGGTTCGAGACTTTGTTCTTATGAATCCTCTATCATTTCTAGGGTCGAAGGTTTGTGAGGACCCACAAAACTTCATTGATGAAGTCAAGAAGATCCTAGAGGTGATGTAGGTGACTGGAAATGACAGGGTGGAGCTAACATCCTACCAACTTAAGGATGTGGCTCATATTTGGTTCTGTAACACCCCATAATTTTTTTCAAACTAAGACTCGAACCATCCTTCGTGGTGAGTAAGTTTTTACCAAGGAATTAAAATTTATTAAGTATTAAGGTCAGGTTACTAGATGTAGCACCTTGAGTCCCAAAAAAAACTAAATTGGAAATAGCAAAATTTGAAATTTTGCAAGTTATGCTTAAGTTATAAGTTTTGGATCAAATTAAAACGACCATAACTCTTAGTGCATGATGAGTTAGGTGGTCTACAAGATAACTTATGAAAGTTCTTTGAATTATCTTTCCAATGCCACCGAGTTTGCTAAGTTTCAAGGTCGAATGAGTGAGATATGCCTTTTTGAAGTCAACATGTCTAGTTAAGGAGAGTTACGTGAAAATAGTAAGGGGTATTTTAGTCTTTTCCTTACCCAATCAGATTTAATTCATTTTTAGTAAGGTTTTAAGGGTCTAAGCCTATTAGGTTTAGTTTTATAATCCTAATATATGCTTAGGATTTTAGTTCAGAGTTCAAGAAGCGAAAAGAAGAGAAAAGAGGAGAAAACAGGAAAGGATCAAGGCGTTCGTCGAGGTTCTTGAGTTTTGTTGCGGATTTTTGCCATGGTTTTGATCCCTAAGAGATATTTAAGCTTCCATGGTGTTGGGTTAGTTCACCCACATGCCAATCATGAGTTTCTTTTGCGAATCTATCATAAATATTGAGCAATTTAATTTCATGATGAGTTCTTGATAAGTGTTCTTGAAGTTTCCTTATCGATTAAGTTTTGATGTAAGATTCTACTTGGGTCAAATCTATACTACCATATATCTTAGAATATAAAGAGTTACGTGAGCCATAACCTATTAAATTAAAGGTATTTGAATCTAATTTCTAACGCCACCAATTTCGCATCCATCCAATTTCTGAGTAAAAAGTTATGACTATTTTATAAACCTATACAGTGATGTTACGAATTAGCCGACGGGAAAATATTAAAAAGTGTTGTTTTTGTTTTTACCTCCAAGAAAACCCTAAAATAATTTCTTGACTAATAAAAGGCTCAAAACAATCAGATTTTCATCTTTTAATCCATCATTCCCTAATCTCTCAAACCCTAGGGCAAAACCTTAAGGAAAAATTAAAGTAGAAGACTCCATTCAAAATTCTTTCCATCTTTTTCAACATTCTTCTTCAAGGTAAGTCTTTCTCCAAGAATTCCAATTTTTCAACTCAAATTCCTCCATACAATTATGAATCATTAATAAAATAATATTTCTTGGCCATAGAGATTTCAAGAAACTAATTCAAGAATCTCAAGAAAGGTTTTCTTGATCGTTTACCTTCAACCTAGAGTTTCAAAACTTCTAATCAAGTTCTTCTTCAAGATTATTCAAGATTCTTCAGGAACCTTGTTCTTCTATGTATGTAAGTCTATCATAGTATTGGACTAGTTCATCCTCACGCCCTACATCTACTTTCAAATCAGTAAAAGAGAAATCTAGGATTCTACCCCTATATTTGAGTTTTCTTGAGATAAGTTGATTTTGAGTTTTAAACTGAGTTTTGAGTAAGTATGAGAATGAGAAGATTCGTATACATGAGTTTCATATTGTTATGTAGACCCTCGAGTCGAGTCATTCATGCCCATAAATTCCGCATGAACTTCATGCATTGAGCATCTTTGAGAGGAGTAGTATCTTTGAGTTCTAAGTCTTTGAGCATTGAGTTCCTAATCCTTTTGAGATTATATTACTACTTATGAGACTACTACATGTTACCCATTAAGCCCTTGAGTTGAGTTGGTCATGCCCATAATTCCGCATGAACCCTACGAGTCGAACAGTCTAGAGATGATTAGTATCATTGAGTCTTGAGTTTTGAGTCCTGAGGTTCTTTATTGCTATTAAGATCCATGAGTTTAGTCATTTATTTTCATAATCCACATGAACCCTATGATTTGAGTTATAGATTTTAAAAAGCTTTTTAAAGCAAACACTTGAGTTCTTAAACTGAGTTTTGAGAAAAGAGTTTTCTAAAACATGATTAGTATGACAATCAAGTATCCTATCAATGTATGAGATGTATGGTATCTAGATATACCATAAATGTTTATGCAGTATGATTTCCCGAGTCATCAATGATCATATTATAATATAATTTTTGAAATGTTTTTGAGAAAGAGCAAAGTTGAGTTCATTTTCTTCGAAAGAGTATTTGAGGACTATGTATTCCCAAAGAGTAAATGTTTTCACATTTAATCAAGAAAGAAAACACCAATTTCCAAAAGAGCTTTTGAGATAGCTTTCAGTAAAGAGTAAAGGTTTTCACATTTAAGAAAGAGAGGAAACACTAATTTCCAAGAGAGCCTTTGGGCTAGTTTTTGAGCAATTATCTCAAATCATAGAAAGAGTTATATTTTTAAACATATTAGCTAGTTACATTTTTGGGAGTAGTATTGAGCACCGATATGGGGGAGAGTTCAGACAACTCACAACCCCCATAAACCATGTATCCAACGTGGGTAGAAAAGGTTCATACTTTTTAGATGATTCCTTAGTGCTTTTTAGCATAGACTAGTGGATCCACTTAGTAGTTAGGTTCTATACCCCTGGCAATGTATAGGATGGCCCTTGCAGCATGAGGCAAAACGTTATATCATCACATAGTTCATAAGTGATGGTTGTCGGTTAGAGAAACTCCCATAGAGATATTTGTATTTTTATATAACAGAGTTTACTTGTATTTTCATATACAAACAAAGTTTATATTGTATCCTTGCATAAAAAATGAGTATATTGTATTCTTAAATACATTGTGTTGCTTTCTATTATTTTAAAAGCTTTCCATATATTACATATTGTTGCTTTATATTGAGTTGAGTATCTAGAGTTGAGCATCCACAGTTGAGTATACAAAGTTGAGTACCCAGCGTCGAGTATCTGATAATTTAGTTGAGTCTTATTTCACTGAGTTGAATATCTTATCATTGAGTTGAGCTCTCTGAATTGAGTTGAACTATTTAATCTTTGAGTTGAGTATCTTATTACTAAGTTGAGTTAGTTGAGTGAGTTGAGAAGAGGTAAGTATGTTTCCATTTTATCATGTTCAAGATTATGTTATGCTTTAGAATTCCCCTTACATGCTCGTATATTCTACGTATTGAGTCATTTGGCCTGTATCGTTTCATGATGCAGATATAGGTATTCATGGTCATCAATAGGAGCTTCGATGATACCACATGTAGTTCGAGTTTGCTTTGGTGAGCCTCCTTGCTTCCAGAGGGTTCCACTTGTACTTTCAGTTATATCAGTTGTTAGAATATTGTTGGTCTTGTCTCGACTTCCATCTTTGTCAGTTAGAGGCTTCATAGATAGAAAGTAGAGTTTCTGAAGTCTGTTTCATTTATCTTGTTAAATGTTTTAAAGACTTGAGTTGCCTATTGTTGGCTAGTTGAATATTCTATTTATATTTAGAGTAAATAATTTGAGTTAAAGCTTTGTATTTGAGTTTCATGAATTTTATTCAGTTTTAAGCTTTTGTATTCTTGATTTAGTCTTCTGCTTGTAGTTAGCCAGGATGAGGGTTCGCTTGGGGACCAACAATGGTTCTCGAGTATCGGCCACGTCCAGGGTGTAGACTCGGGTCGTGACAAACTTGGTATTAGAGCACAGAGTTCAAGATTCATGTGGTGTCTATGAATCCGTGTCAAGTAGGATCTTATTTATGGTTGTGAGGCCTCCACTTCTATGAATAAATGACTACAAACATTTATGAAAAGTTTCCCTTCTTTCATACTCTGAATCGTGCAATAGAGTTATGTCATAGAGACTTATTCTAACTCGTGTGTTCTCATATCCATTCGACTACCCCCATACTAGAGGTGGTTGAAAAGCAAAGTCAGTTCTTTATCAATGACTTACTCTTAGCAAAATCTTGAGGAAGTCATGAGACTCCAGAGGATCTTGAGAGAAGCCCATGAGTGCGTTAAGTGTTGAGTTTAAGAGGAATGCACCCATATTCATGTGAATCGTGCGTTTGAGCTAAAATCGAGTTGTACTCTCTTCTCTAAGCCTTGTTTCAGCTGAGATCCTTATGAGAAAGTATGTTTAGAGCTTGGGTAGTATTTTCACCCGAAAAGGTAGCATGAGCTATGAGATTATGAGCAGTAGTAGTAAAGAATGTCCCTTGAGTTAAGAGAATAATATGCAGAGATTTAGTAATCTAAGTAAGGGAGATGGTGTTTCGACAAGTTATGTTATTATAGTCATGCACTGATGTGCCGCGAAATATTGGCACATCTGATGCTTGAAAACTAAGGATTAATACTAGAATTGAGTGTATTTTTGTATGCTTTGATGTGTTTGTTGAATGTGTAGACAGATTCTTGCTTGTGTGGAAAAATGGAAAAAGAAGCAGAAGATAATGGTGATCATGTGAAGACCATGAGCACCTAGACAGGTCGTGGTCCTTGTTAGTAATCGTGGTGCAGGTCGTGAAGCATTTCCAGTATAAGGGCATGGAGGAATTGAGATTAAGTTGGGCCAAGTAAAGACCACGGCCAACCTCACGGACCGTGATCCTCATAATGGTCTGTGGTGCCACTCATGAAGGTGCACACTGGATGGGCAAGGAAAAGTTGAAAAAGGAATTGAACCAAGTGAAGATCACAGACGACTTCACGGGCCATGGTCCTAACAAAGATCTGGGGTGAGAGTCGTGGTGATAATCCAGTGTAGAGTCATTGTAAAGTTGAAGAGGGAGTTGATCAAGTGAAGACCACGGACAACTACACGGATCATGGTCATTATCACGAGTCGTGGTAGTGTCCTTGGTGATGATAAAGTGTACAAGTCTTGAAGATCCTGTCTTGGGTGAGTCCAAGTGAAGACTACAAAGGGATTTACAGACTGTGAAGCCCTTAACGGGTCATAGAGCTGTCCGTGAAGTTGGTTGCATTTCAGTCCTACTTCGAGTAGGACTTTTTTTAAAACACTTTATTTGAATTAATTAGGTCATTTTTATGTTTGATCTTATCTTACCATGAACGACGAACAAGTTTCCATTATTCTCAATTTTAGATTTCCGATTTGAATATAGAATTAAGTTCGAAGTTTGGATTTCCAATTCTTGAGTTATCGAAGTGGCTTGTTGATTTTCTTATTCTCGTAAATACTTTCTAAACATGTTTTTGTTTGATATTTCTGAATGTTTACGTGAAATCATGAGTGGCTAAACACCACAACCGGGATTGTGGGATCTATGATGTAAAACCAAAGTGTAATTTCTTAAATAGAGTGAAAGGCGATTTCTGTTTGCAAATTATAATCTAGCTTTCATTATTCATTTATTCTGATGACTGCACGCATTGGAATGAGCCTGTATCTATTATTTGTATGAGAGAAAAATAATAGTTAGGAAAAAGCTAAGTTAATCGGAAGAAATAGAGTCAAAGTTTGAGTTCGAGAGAAAAGAACTTTAACACCATTGTAAATGAGGGTAAAATTAGTAACACTCTCGGACCGAGAGGACTTGAGTGAACATTATCTAATTAGACTGAGAAGTCTCAGATATATCTAACTCGTCTGCATTTTGTAGAGATAAATTGTCTGAACTTAAATGCGGAAGAACATTAGGTGTAACGTTATGGTGAACACAATCCTGGTTTCTTTTATTCAAAGAAACAACTTGTGAACTGAAAACTCTATTAAATGTTAATCTGGATTTCGATTACAAATCTCAGTCACTAGAACATCACAACTAAATAGATTTTACTTTCTGTAATTGTTTCTTCTGGAAATAATAACAACATATGAGTAAAATGTGACAGTGAAATCATTTATGTAAAGAAATTCTCTGTGGGATCGACCTCAACTCACGTTGAGTTCTATAAATTGACTTCGACCGTTTATATCTCTTAATTGACGTGTAGGTTTGTTCATATCAAATTTTGGCGCCGCTGCTCGAGAATTTCAATTCAGAAGTGTTTTACTAGATTTTATTCTAAGTGTAGTTAGATTTCCTAATTTTACGTCTTGTTCTTTGCATGTGTCTTTTTTAGGTGAGTTCGTTTGTGTATGCCAAATACTAGAAGTAAGGGAGCCCCATTAGTCCCATACGATCCAGAACTTCAGAAAACAATCCGCAAGATGGTTAATGCACAAGAACTTGAGGCGTAGAGACAGAGATTTAGATTGGGCTGAAACAGTTGCAAGAGGTATTCAATCGAATGTTGTGAACAATCCACCTAGGGCAGTGAATGAAAACGTAGCAGTGGATGGAATCATTCCTCCCCACTGCCAACCAATAGCTCCAAGGGGTAGACCACAGCCTCCAGCTCACACGATGTATGGAGAGGATGACTTAGACTTGGATGGAGCTGGAGCCACTGGAGAAATAGTGTTACTTGCACTACCTCCAAGTGTTAAATTTACAATCACCAACACTATGATTCAACTGTTGAATCTGAAAGGTATGTTCAGGGGTGCAACGGGTGATGATGCTAACCAGCATCTGATGAAGTTTGTGGCAATCTACAAATCGCAAGAAATACCTGGAGTTAGCCACACAACAATGAGACTAAGGTTGTTCCCATTGTCTTTTACTGGAGAGGCAACAAATTGGCTGAATGAGATGCATAATGACTCATATCAGGACTTGGAAAGAACTGAAGGAAGCTTTTCTGGAACGATTATTTCCAGAATAAAAAGAGTTGCGGATGAAAGATGAGATAAGTGCCCATAAGCACCTACCAGGAGAAGTGATGCATGACACCTGGTGGAGATTCAGCCAAAAACTAAAGAAGTGTCCAAATCATGGTCTCACTAAGAGACATCTAAAACATGCATTTTATAAATCATTAAATTATGTTACTAAACATGTTGCTGATGCAGTGTGTGGAGGATCATTTATGAGGAAGCCATTCTCAGAAAGCATGTAGCTGATGGACAAGATGTCAAAGAATAACAGGGCATGGTACACTAGGGATGTAGAAGTAGGAGATCTTGGGTATACATTTGAACTTTCCGCTGAGCAAAGTATAAGAGAAGAAGAAATGGATCAGGACATGGCACACATGAGGACTCAAATAGATCTACTTACAAAGAATATTGTCTCAAAGTCTGAAAAGGTCAATGTTGTGGGACAGACAAATAGGTATGAAGATCAGGACATAGATCTAGATGAGGAGGCTAATTACATGGGCAACCAAGGAGGTTTCCAGAATTATAACTCGGGAAACCAAGGTTACAATTCTGGAAATACAGGTCGAAACTACTCAAGGAAAGGACAGTATGATAGGCCAACAAACAAAGAGCAGGGAAACTGGCAGAACAGATATTGGTACAGAAATTATCACAGTGGTGTGTATGTGTCCCCAGGTAATAGAGACCGGGCAAGTGGTAGTTCCAGCTGGTCTAAGGTGGAAGACATGTTGGCCAAGGTGCTACAAAAAGTTGAATCAACTGATGCAGGGGTGAAGGAGATGAAAAGTGATTTCTCCAGTATGAGTCAACTGGTAGACTCTCACACCACCTCCATCAAGCAGATTGAGCAGCAGTTGGGACAACTTTCAGCCTCATTAAATCAGTGGAAGAATGGGTCACTACCAAGTGACACGATCCAAAATCCTAAGAAGGACGGGCATTGCATGGCTATCGCCACCAGGAGTGGTAAGATTCTTAATGACCCAATTTCTATAGGTACTAAACATGAATAGGTGTTGGAGCAAGCTGGAAGAGAGGAGGATGAAGCTGAGCATGTAGATGACTTGGAGGATGCTCAACCAATAGCATAACCTACAAGAGGAAAAGAGAAATAGGTTGAGGGAAATATGTCTTTACAGCAGATCCCACGACCACCTCTTCCTTTACCTCAAAGGCTTAAAAGAAGTTGAGGATGGGAAATTCGCCAAATTCATTACCATGCTAAGACAACTATCAGTGAATATCCCACTGGTGGAAGCACTAGAGCAGATGTCAGGATATGCCAAGTTCATGAAATACTTGGTAACAAAGAAGAGAGTTGTAAGTATTGATTTGACTAACCATGTTCATCAAGGGAGTGTTATTGCTACCAGGTCTTTGGTTCAGAAGAAAGCGGATCCGGGTGCATTCACCATACCATGCACTATTGGATCAATCAAATTTGCAAAGGCCTTGTGTGATTTAGGGGCCAGTATAAACTTGATGCCGCTAGCCAACTATAAGCAACTGGGGTTAGGAATTCCAAAACCCACAGTCATGAGGTTGATGATAGCAGATAGGTCAGTGAAGCGACCTGTGGGCATCCTACGTGATGTGCTCGTAAAGGTGGACACGTTTATCTTTCCGGCAGACTTCGTCATCTTGGATTGCGAAGTGGATTTTGAGGTACCCATTATTTTGGGAAGACCATTTCTGGCCACGGGACGAGCATTGGTAGATGTTGAGCGAGGAGAACTGAAATTCAGGCTCAACAAAGAAGAGGTAAAGTTTAATATTTGTAGGTCCATGTAGCAGCCATATGACATGAATGTGGTGTCTGCGATAGAGGTTTTTGATGAAGAAGAAATGGGAGAAACCATTGAAGAGAGGCTGGCTGTTGAAACCTTAGTTGTAGTGCTGATGAATTTTGAAGCTGATTTTCGGTCTGACTATGTAGAGATTGTGAATGCTTTGCAGGGTATGGGAGCACACTCTTATGCTCCAAAGAAATTAGACCTGGATTTGAAAAACAGGCCAAGTCCTCAAGCAAACCATCCATTGAGGAGTCACCTATCCTGGAACTGAAACAGTTACCCAGTCAGCTGAGGTATGTATTTTTGGGAGCTAACAACACGTTACCTGTGATTTTGGCTACAGATTTGAATGATGAACAGGTTCAAGTTGTGATCAAAGTGTTGATAAGGTACAAAAGAGCCATTGGGTGGACCATTGCTGACATCATCGGGATACCTCCAGGTATATGCACACATAAAATTCAACTTGAGACGGACTGCAGCCCAAGCATTGCACACCAGCGAAGGCTAAACCCACATATGCAAGAGGTGGTCAAAAAGGAGATCATCAAGTGGTTAGATGCTGGGGTGGTGTACCCCATTTCTGACAGTCACTGGGTCAGCCCAGTGCAATATGTGCACAAAAAGGGTAGTATGATTGTGGTTGCGAATGCAAAGAATGAATTAATCCCACAAAGACCAGTTACTGGATGGCGAGTGTGCATGGACTACATGAAGCTTAACAAGTGGACCTTGAAGGATCACTTCCCGATGTCTTTCATGGACCAAATGTTTGACAGGTTGGCTGGAAAAGGGTGGTACTTCTTCTTAGATGGATACTCTGGCTACAACCAGCTATCAATTTCTCTTGAAGATCAGGAAAAGACTAGCTTTACATGTCCTTATTACACCTTTGCATTTAAACGCATGTCATTTGGACTATGTAATGCACCAGCAACTTTCCAAGTGCATGATGTCTATCTTCTCGGACATGGTGGAGGACACTTTGGAGGTCTTCATGGATGATTTTTCAGTAGTAGGTGACATCTTTGATGATTGTTTGCTTAATCTTAGCAAGGCCTTACAGAGATGCGAGGAGGCCAACCTAGTGCTGAATTGGGAGAAGTGACATTTCATGGTCAAGGAAGGCATAGTACTTGGGCACAATGTGTCACAAAAAGGGATAGAGGTCGACAAGGCCAAACTTGAGGTGATATAAAAGTTGCCTCCACCTATTTGCGTGAAGGGTATTCGAAGTATCTTAGGAAATGCCAGATTTTATAGGCGTTTCACCAAGGACTTCTCGAAAATTGCACACCACATGTGCAAGCTTTTGGAGAAGGAGGTGAAATTTGTTTTTGATGAGGCAAGTCTTAAGGCCTTTGAATGTCTGAAGGAGAAGCTGATTTCTGATCCAGTGATCATTGGACCAGATTTGGCTGAGCCATTTGAGGTAATGTGTGATACTAGTAGGTTTGATTTAGGAGTTGTGTTGGGGCAGAAGCGCAACAAGATGTTCCATCCAATTTACTATGCTGGCAAGTCACTAAATGGAGCATAGCAAAATTACACACTTACTGAACAGGAACTACTGGCTGTGGTGTATGCGTTCGAGAAATTCAGAGCTTACTTGTTGGGAACTAGAGTAATAGTCCATACGGATCATGCAGCTCTGAGATACCTCATCTCAAAGAAAGATGGCATGCCACAGTTAATCAGATGGGTACTACTTCTTCAAGAGTTTGATTTTGAAGTCAAGGATAGGAGAGGTTATGAAAACCAGGTGGCTGATCACCTATCTAGGTTGGAGGCTGAGAAGAAAGAGGAAGGTGAACTAGAAATCAATGATGCATTCCTGGATGAGCTGGTAATGGCTGTAACTCTTGATCTTATTCCTTGGTTTCCTGATTTTGCGAACTTTCTTGTCAGTAATTTGATGTATGAGGGACTGACATTTCAACAAAGGAAGAGATAGACATAGTAAGGACAGCCCACAAGATACTTCAGTGTGGATACTACTGACCCGCAATTCATCAGGATGAGATAGACATAGTAAGGAGTTGTGATGTGTGCCAGCGGCAATGAGCCATCTCTCAACGCCATGACTTACCCATGACACCTATTCTGGAGGTAGAGTTGTTTTATGTGTGGGGCGTCGATTATATGGGCCCATTTGTGAGCTCCTATGGGCAAAAGTACATATTGATGGCAGTGGACTATGTATCCAAATGGGTTTTCCTGATAATGATGGCAAGAGCATTGCTGGTTTTCTGAAGAAAAATATATTCTCAAGGTTCGGCACACCCAGAGTTATCATCAGTGATGGCGGGTCCCATTTATACAACAAGGTATTCAGTGCGCTTCTGACCAAATATGGGGTTAAACAACACAAGGTTGCAACACCTTATTAACCGCAGACCAATGGCCAAGTAGAGGTTTCCAATAGAGAGATTAAGGCAATTTTGGCTAAAACAATCAATGCCAGCATGACAGATTGGGCACGAAAGTTAGATGATGCTCTATGGGCATATCAAACAGCTTTCAAGACGCCTATTGATATGTCTCCATATCAATTGGTGTTTGGAAAGGCATGTTATTTGACAGTTGAGCTTGAGCATAAAACACTCTGGGCTTTGAAGAAACTGAACCTTAGTTAGAGTGAAACTGCAAACCTGAGACTGGATCAGATCAATGAGATGGATGAGTTCCGGTTGAGAGCATATGAGAGGTCAGCACTGTACAAAAAGAGGATGAAGCTATATCATGATAAGCATATTGAGAAGAGAACCTTTACTCATGGTGACTTGGTGTTACTTTTCAACTCCAGACTTCGTCTGTTTTCAGGAAAATGGAGACCTAAATGGTCTGGACCTTTTATGGTTACTGAGGTATTCCAGTTGGGTGCTATTAAGCTTGAAAATGACAAGGGTGAGAAGTTCAAAGTCAATGGTCAGCGAATCAAGGCATACTTGGGTGTTCCAGAAGATGTGAAGATTGAGGAGGAATGTAAATTTGATGAAGTCTGAGTAATCAAGTAATCTGCATCGCGCCGTTAAATTGTACGCTGTTTGGGAGGAAACCCAAGATGTAATTGTAATAGGTATTTTCCTTTTTCCTTATTTTTCTTTGTTTTTATAGATTCACTGTTTGTTGATGTGTGCAGGAGAGATTGAGGTTAAAAATTGTAGGAACTGGCTGTAGACAGCTCTTCACGAGCAGCCTCACGGGCAACTTCACAATCTGTTATCCTCAGCAACAACCAAAGGAGGCTACTGGAAATTGCCATAAAAGGGTTCACGGTCTGTCATCATTTGTACGGACCGTCTAGCCTCTCGTGAACCTCATGTAAGAACTTTAGTCTCTAAGTCGTGTTTACGAACCTCTCCACAGACCATGATACCCTTCACGAGAAAACTTCACGGTCCGTCATCTGCTACCCAACAGCACCAGACCTGACCCGACCCGCATTGAATCAAAACTTAAAAAAAACATATATTAAGTCCATCAAGCGCAAAAGGTCGGCCTTTCTTCCCCTTCCTCATCCTATAACGGTTACCAAAGGGTTAGAAAGGCTTCATATCATCCATTAATTCTTATTTCCTCAAAGAATAAAAACCCTAATTTTAAGTTGGTCAAGAATCTCAAGTCAAGTTCATTTTTGCCTTTGTGAGTGAAATTTTCCTCTAATTCCAAGTAAGTCTTTTCTACCTTGTTATAAGTTGATCTTGTCTAAAACAAGTTAGATTTACTTTGATTTAGTCGAGTTTAGCATGTTTATGTGATGAACTGTCTTGGTTGATATTGAATTGTTGTGGGTTAGTTTGAATTGCATAAATTTGACTGTTCATTGGATGTGGGTAATGATCACAGTAGGTCGTAGTTGTGTTTTGTCTAAATTGGGTGTAATCTCATTTGGGGTGGTTAAATTGTGCATTTGTGCTAAAAATGGGGGTTTGGTACTATTAACCTGTACTATAGTGAAGTTGGGGGAGACAACGATTGAATGAATAGTTTAAGTGTAAGATCACGAGAAGCTTCACGGACCGTGAAAGCCACCACTAGCTGTGAAACCACTCGTGGACCACACAAAAATTCCATCCAACCAATAGATAGGGTCACGAGCATTATCACGGACCATGGTTCACTCCACGGGACGTACAACAATCTGTGAACAACACTTGGTCAACCTACTGTTGCACATTGATTATGTAATAAATCCATGAGAGGTTTACTTGTTTTATAAAATTTTACTTTTTCTACTTTTATTTCTGTTTCATCTTTTGATTCTGCGGCCCTTCCCAATGATAGATTGGGTTGCGACATTCTTAAGGCAAGGCTTCATGATGTAATTACACAAGGGAAGTCTGAGTACCCGATAGTGTGTCATTTTACGGATTTGCTACTAATGAAGGTTCTGTTTCTCAGGTACTATGCCTCCAAGAAGAAAGAACGCAGCCCTACAGTCTGCACCTACTGCTTCTCAATCGGAAGGCCATAATGCTTCTGAATCTAGTAGTTCAAAGGTACAAATGAATGTTAAACCTGACGATCATCCACCTCGAGCTACTAGATCCAGAGCAGCGAGGGCTATCCTCCAGGACACTCCTCCTCAGTCTAAAGAGGGAGGTAGTAGTTCCGGTAGCAGGGAGGAATCGGGAAGTAAATCTGATGTTGCTTCGGGAAGTCAGCCGACTGATGGTTCGGGAGACAGTGCATAGTCTGAAATCAACTCTCAGGAAGAGGCAGCCACACCCCCACCTGCAATACACATAGCAGCTGAAACAGGAGCATATGAAGAGGCAGGTACAGTAGGAGAAGATGAATAAATCACCAGCGATGACACCATGGTTCTTTAAGTGAACATCCATGAACCTAATCTCGCAGTGAGACAACAACTAATTGATTGTTTCCGCTTTATGTGGACTGTGAACAGATGCGGGGATTTCTTTAATAATGGGTTTGTCAACAAGTATGGCGGCTTCAAAAATAGACCGATCATGCTTGAGAACAGAGTGGTGGTAGCTGATATCAAAGCATTCCCCAACATTTATTGGACATTTTAGTTTCATCAGTTCGACTGGATGACCAATTCACCTGGATAATACTCTAGCCACCTGACCAGAGATTTTTATTCATCTTATGCAGCTAAACTAATGATTTTTGTTATAGAAACAGACACAACGAATGTGGACAGAAAGACATTGCTAGCACCTGGATCCACTTAACTCAATTATGGTTCGGGGTAAATCGATAGATATTTCCGAGGCTATTATCAATAGGATGTTGCATGGCTCGGAATACACAACACCAACCTCGGTTGGCCTTTTTTAGGGCAAATATCATGCGGTCACCAGTGAGAATTAGATGGAGATTCAGAGTTCTAGAGAGCGAGTCTTGCGCTAGATTGCAAGGCAAATTGTTGTAGATGGGGAGAATGTAGCTTGGGTGATAGGAATGCCAATACTCATTACTAAAGCATCCCTAACTTTTCCAGCCAAGGTGTGGTAGGCTTTCGTCCGTGAACAATTGAGACCTACATGTAATGATAACACATTGTCTCCCTCATTGGCATCTTTAGTAACATGCCTCATGGTTGGTTACTCGGTAAATGTGGAGCGGATCATAGCGACTGAGATGAGAGATAGGGCATTAAATGAGAGTGTTGGACTTCCATTTCCATGTCTGATAGGGAAATTTTGTAGAAAAGTATACATTCCCCCGAACAGGCTAGTTGATAGATGGGGTGAAGTATCCAGACTCACCCAGGCCTCAAAAATCAAAGATGTCGCTAACCATCTCTTTGGTGCAAAATCTGGGGCTGTGGGTTCTTTGGCAGTTGTCCCTCATGTACCACTCCACATTCCACATGCGAATAGAGGGCCAGAACAGGGAGAGTCATCCCAGCCATCTACAGAGGCACCACCACCACTAGTTTCCGCCTCACAGGCTCTAGGTACCTATGTCACTATTCCTATGCTTTTTCTTAAGAAATTGGTTGCAGATTAGCGCCAAACCAGGACCTTAGTTGACCATATTGTAAATCAAATGCCTCAGCTAATAGTTAGCTGCGAAGAAAGAGATTAAAGATGAGATGCAGAAGGAGCTGGCTGTCTTAAAAGACAGGATGGATAGTTTGGAGAACCTTGTCCAAGATCGATTCCAGGCCGCCGGTTCAGTAGATACTGAAGAGTTCAAATCACAATTGGCCGAGATGCGAACTCAGGTTGCTAAACTGGCTGAAAAGCCAGTACAGTTACCCACTCCGTTCATGCCAGATTCTTTGTGGCAATTTCTCAATCACACACTCCCCACTCAATCACTTGACGATTTTTAGGGTGAACTACCCAAGAGTAAGTCTGGTAAGAGGAAACACAGAGCCGGAGAATCTAGTGAGGAGATACATGTTGACCTGTCCAGAGAGGAAACAAGGCAAGAAAATAAAGCCCACAAGGCATCAAGGAAGGACGCTAGAGAAAAAGAAGCACTTGAGCAATAACAGCAAGATGCAGTGTTAGTTGGAGCTTCTGGTAGCAGAGTACCTGTCCCGGTGAGTGGCAGCCAGCTTGATCCAGCATTGGTTTCTGAGAGTGCACCCATTGATAAGGGTGCCGACGTTGATCCGACTATAGGTGCCTAGAGCTCCGTAGGTATGACCCTTTCTCACAACCCTCTTTTGTTTTCTTTATTGACTTTGAGGGCATAGTCCTTTTGTTTGGGGATGGGGGTGGTGAGCAACATGCCATTCTAAGGTGTTAGAATGAATGGAGGTTGACTCTATGTTCACTGTGAAAATTGGTCTTGTGGTTGTGGTTGTGGTTGTGTTTGTGTTTGTGTGTTAAGTTGTGCAGCAGCTAGTCTGTGAAAAATGAGGACCTTAATCTGAAATTTGACTATTAGGATCTTTAGATGACATCTTAGATACTTACATGTTGAACATTGCTAGTCTGATAAATAAATTGGTGAAACGAGAAACTGGAGAATGTAGTTTTGTGTCATGTGTGTGTAAGTGTTGTTCGAAGTCTAACACTAGGAGCAAAAACTAGAATTGCCCGAGTAGTCTAGCTTAAATCTGAGAATAACTGGATAGGAAAAGATCAGTAGGCCATATTTTTTGTTAAGCCATTAAAAAGCCAAAAATAAAACAACCAAATTAAAAAAAAGCTTATCACTTGAACCCGATTTGAGCCTTAAAACCAAATTTTCTTCTTACCCATTACATGTCATATCCTTTGGTTTCCAAAGATACAATGTCACTACTCAGGCCAAAATTCTAAGTTGAGGATGATTGCAATCCGAGCAGAAAGAAGAAGTGAAAAAGAAGGTTCAACCAGTGAACTGAGTGCATGCAAAAAAATCCACATATAAAAAAAGTGTGAAGAAAAGAAAAGAAAAAGAAAATAATGGCTGCTGGGATGTGCTGAAATGAAGAAAAAGTGGGAATCGCTCAGAAAAGAGTTGTGTACAAATGAAACTTTGGAAAACCAAGGGACTAGTCACTAACAAACCCAAATATCCTTTCCCTAGCCTGAGCCTGTGTTACAAGCCGATAAATTCCTACCGTGATCTTATTCTAGGTGTTTGAAAGATATATCGTACAAAACAAGGGCAAGCCTATGGTAGTTTGTTGTTAGTGTTAGAAGTTCTTTGAGAATGTGAGAGTAGTACTTAGTCCTAGTTATCATGAGTGAGGTACTTCTTTGGTGTGAGGACTTGAGAGTAGATTGTGTTAGCTGATAATTCATAGGCATAACCTTGATTGACTGTGAGTAATGAGATGTCATAGATTGATCCTTGCATGTTAAATTCATGGTTTTGGATACAACTTCAGTTTGAGATGGCTGCTGCGTGGTTTCAAAAGTGTTTGAATAATTTGAGGACTAAATGTGTTGCTTTCTCATCACTAGAGGACAAGTAATAGTTCTAAGTTGAGATGTGCCACGAAATCTTGGCACATTGGATCATGAAAACTAAGGATTAATACTAGAATTGAGTGTATTTTTTTATGCTTTGATGTGTTTGTTGAATGTGTAGACAGATTCTTGCTTGTGTGGAAAAATGGAAAAAGAAGCAGAGATGATGGTGATCAAGTGAAAACCATGAGCACCTAAACAGGTCGTGGTCCTTGTTACGAACCATGGTGCAGGTCGTGAAGCATTTACAGTATGAGGGCTTGGAGGAGTTGAGATTAAGTTGGGCTAAGTAAAGACCACGGCCAACCTCATGGATCGTGGTCCTCATAACGGTCTGTGGTTCCACTCATGAAGGTGAGCCAGCGGATGGGCAAGGAAAAGTTGAAAAAGGAATTGAACCAAGTGAAGACCATAAACGACTTCACGGGCTGTGGTCCTCACAACGGTCCGTGGTAAGAGTCGTGGTGATAATCTAGTGTAAGGGCATTGTAAAGTTGAAGAGGGAGTTGATCAAGTAAAGACCATGGACAACTACACATATTGTGGTCATTATCACGAGTTGTGGTGGTGTCTGTGGTGATGATCCAATGTACAAGTCTTAAAGAGCCTATCTTGGGTGAGTCCAAGTGAAGACCAAGAAAGGCTTCACAGACCATGAATCCCTTGACGGGTCGTAGAGCTGTCCGTGAAGCTGGCCACATTTCAGTCCTACTTCGAGTAGGACTTTTTTTAAAACACTTTATTTGAATTAATTAGGTCATTTTTATGTTTGATCTTATCTTACCTAGAACGACAAACAAGTTTCCATTATTCTCAGTTTTAGATTTCTGATTTGAACATTGAATTAAGTTCGAAGTTTGGATTTCCGGTTCTTGAATTATCGAAGTGGCTTGTTGTTTTGCTTATTCTCGTAAGTACTTTCTAAACATGTTTTCGTTTGATATTTCTAAATGTTTACGTGAAATCATGAGCAGCTAAACACCACAATTGGGATTGTGGGATCTATGACGTAAAACCAAAGTGTAATTCCGTAAAACAAGTGAAAGATGATTTATGTTCGCAAATTATAATCTAGCTTTCATTATTCATTTATTCTGATGAGTGCACGCATTGGAATGAGCCAATATCTATTATTTGTTCGAGAGAAAAATAATAGTTAGGAAAAAGCTAAGTTAACTGGTAGAAATGAAGTCAAAGTTTGAGTTTGAGAGAAAAGAACTTTAACACCATTGTAAACGAGGGTAAAATTAGTAACACTCTGGGACCGAGAGGACTTGAGTGAACATTATATGATTAGACTGAGATGTATCAGATATATCTAACTCCTCTGCATTTTGTAGAGATAAATTGCCTGAACTTAAATACGGAAGAACATTAGGTGTAACGTTATGGTGAACACAATCCTCGTTTCTTTTAACCAACGAAACAACTTGTGAACTAAAAACTCTGTTAACTGTTAATCTGGATTTTGATTACAAATCTCAGTTACTAGAACATCACAACTAAATCCATTTTACTTTTCGAAATTGTTTCTTTAGGAAATAAAACAACATTTGAGTAAAACGCGATAGTGAAATCATCGTTATAAAGAAATTCTATGTGGTTATGAGGCCACAAATTGGACTCATTTAGGGCTTTATTTTAATAGAAATAGTGTCCTCAAATGCTTATCTAGTCTAAATATCTGATGAAAACACTTAAGTTTCAAGTATTTGAAGTTTTAGTGGTAGCATGCACACTTAGGCGCAAAAAAAGGAACAAAAAGACTGAAAAGAAAAAAGAAGTTGAATCCTAAGCATCGCCAAGCATGCTTGGTGATTCACCGAAGGGACGCACTTCGCCCTTTGTTCCAGTACACGAAGCCTTGAAGGAGAAGGATCAAAAAGGCGATGAAAGGAGCAGTCGATGCTTCGTCAATCAGTTCCGCGAAGTAGAAGTATACAGCCTAATGATCCAGAACTCACAGATGCTGAAGGCAAAAGCACAAATGGCGATGAACTAGAAAAACGGCGAATCGCCGAGTCATTCAGCGTTTGCGACTAACCTCGTCGAGCGATCCGCCAACACTATTTTCTGAAGCCAATAAATACTAAATTCTTTACTAGTTTTAAAAAAACATTAGAAAAAAAACAATATTATAATTTTTACTTTAGCTTTCATATTTTCTCTCAAGTTTGGAGTGGGTTTCTGGGAGACTTAAAGAGAGAATGAGTTCATCTTCCCCAAATTGGAAGTGGGTCTTCTCCATTCTTCTTCCTTTTCTTATATTAAGGTTAAATTTCTTATGGCCATTTGATTTCTGTATCATTTTAGGTATAATTTCTTATTTCTTGATGTGTGGCTAAAAACTCCATTCTTGGGGTGTGATATAGCAATTATGTGTTGATATTATTGTTGGATTTCGCTTGCTAATAGGTTAGATGTATTTTAATGGTGATTTCACCTAGTGATTGTGGTTTAATTTAAAAGGTTTGTAGTTGCAAATACAAAACCACCCATGTGTTTTCGGCTTGCTCGAGAGAGAGGTCGCGAAACCAAGACCGCTAGACTGATAGCCTAAGGAGTAGGTCGACATGAGGTTCAACCCGAGAGGTAGAGACCTAGTCCCATATCCTAACACTCAGCTCGAGAGAGTGAGTGGGGTAAGGCGTAGGCTGGCCTTCATGCGGCAAATGGGTGTCCCAGAGGAACCCATTTGAAACGGGGTAAGTTGCCCGAGAGGGAACTTATTTCCATCTAAAACTTAGCCTAGTCACTATTATCTTGCAAATTTCCTACCAAAAGCATGTACCCAATGATTTATATCAATATATATTGCGGTCACACCCCAAGAACTTTTCCCCATACTTGATTTTCTCTTTATTTTTCGTTGTTTTAGCTACTTGTGACAAAATCTCCTTTGATATTTGACACTTTTGTGTCACCCCCTTGAATTTACTTTGTTTCTATTCGATAATTTTTCAAACTACATCTAACTAGAACAAAATTCTAGTCTAACTACTATTTTCACTACCACTCCCTTGGGACACGACCCCAACCCTTGGTTGGGTTACTATATTATCGACGATCGTAGACACTCGAACTGTAGGTTAGTGTCATTTGGTCACGATAAGCATCAAAATGGCGCCGCTGTCGGGGAGTGGTGTCACGTGAAGATGTAGTTTTGTAGAGTATTTGTTCTTTTTAGTGTAGTTTTTACTAATTTTACTTTTAGTTTTGTTTTCTTTGTTTATTGTTTGTGTATATATAGGTCCTCTGAGCATGACAGAGGGAGTGGGTGGCAAACAGTTGAGGCAGATCAAGAAGTCGAGGGTGACTTCAAGATAGCTGCACTGGTATCTCAACTAAATGACTTGACCACCAAAATATCTGAGGTGGAAAACCAGTGCAAACGCCAAGGGAGGTACGTACCTCCTCATGCGCGGAAGAAGTCTAGAAAAGATGAGAAAAGTCGTGTTGAGGACACACTTCAACTCATTCTCCAAAAGATCACCGATCAAGATCGAGTGTTGGATGAAATGAGAGAGAATGTTGAAGCATTGACTCAATTGATTGGATCTCATTCTAGATCAATCTAGCACATCAGATCACTCCTGATGTTTGCAATGCCTCAGCTCCATCCAAACGATATATTGGGGTTACCTAGTGACACTAGGCCTAGCTCCAATAACAGAGAGTGAGGCAGGACCTACGTCGAGCCACGACGTTAAATAAGGCGCTTCTTGGGAGGCAACCCAAAGTTGTAAATGTAGGATTTTACTTTTATAAATAATGGTGTGTTAATGTGGCAGATTAAAAATGAGATAAGTGTGGAAAATTTCAAGTTAGCGAGCAATAGGACAATTCAGCGATTCGCCTAATAGGTCGGCGAGGTCGGCTGAATCCGCCGTTGGGCTCAATGCTAGTGCATTGCAAGCCTGTAAAACTCGGCGAACTCAAAAAGCAACTTGGCGCATCGTCAACCTGTTCGGCGATCTCGATGCAGACCGCCGATTTCGCCCCCAGAAAATTAAAGATTTTGAAGAAAGGGTGGGATAAAAGACCGCTCGGTGCTTCGCCGAGTGGTTCGACGAGTGCGACTAACGTCGTCGAATGGACAAGAACTAAATGGTTATATAAACGCCAAAGGTCAAATTTTTGAATCTCTCACTTCCCTCATTTCAAACTCTCCAAAATCACACCAAAGGTATTATTTTCTAGATTTTTTCCTTAAATTAGTATTTTAGTCGGTGATTAGTGCTTGGGGTTGGATTTCTTTGTTGCCTAGCATTACAAAAAGCTATTTGATCGGCATCAAAGGTTAGTCTCTAAAACCCCGAATTTATTTTTGAAAATTTTGCACTCATTTGCAATTATAGTATTAGGATGGCGTGTGCTAGGCCTCTCTGATAGAATAGGTTGCTATGATGCTATTTTCAATTCGTAAATTTTGCCTAAAATGCTTAAATGGTTGAAAGCCTTAGTATTTGTGCTTTGAATTGATTGATCTTGAAATGGGTGTTGCATATTAGTTGCTAGGTTGATTGGGTGAAGTCTAAGTAGCCCACATTTGCGCTAAATAACAAAAATTGCTCTATGAAGGAATGGGTGACAACATTCTTAAGGGTAATCGTAGTTAAATGGCCAAATTTGGCAAAAACGGAAGAAGTTTAAGTACTCCGGGGTGATGGGAAGTATGGATTTTAGGTGAATTTCGTGCGTGCATTCTTTGATTTTTCTTTTGAAGATCGTAACGTCGGTTTCGAGAGTTGGTTGAAAAATGGGCACGTTATGTCATTCGGCGAGCTAGGTCAAGGTCGCCGAACGACTCAGCGGTTCGCCTACTGGTTGTAGACCGTCCTTAATCCATGTCCTTCGTGCTATAAGATCTGTAACTTTTGGCAGACATATTCGTGATCGCCGAAAGTAGTCGGCGATTCGCCGATAGGACTTTGAATCGCCATTTGCATGCCTCTTTTCCCTCTTTCACTGTATATTTCGGCGGACAACTTTGTCATCACCCAAAGAAGTTGGCGACTTGCCGAGTAGACTTTTCCATCGCCAATTTCCCTGGTTGCAAGCTAATCCACTCGGCGAGCTCGAACTTGATCACCAAAGAGGTTTAGCGAATCACCGAGTAGAACAGCGAACCTGTCTGCAATAATTTTCTGTGTTTAAATTTGATTGCTTTTTTGACTAATCATAAGACTATTGCAGGTATGGTACGCACCAACTCCAACACGCAACTCTAGAAGAAAGCAGCACCAGGCATTCGTATTAATGAAGGAGGCTCAAATCCTCCGAAGAGAGAAGCGGAAGATCTCCAACAAGGTAAAGGAAAAAAGAAGAAAAGCATAGCAAATAAAGGAGTAGCTGCTGAGGCCAGCACTGATTTGGATGAGCTTGAATATTAACAACCATTGATTCAACGACAAAGCACACTCAGAAATCTGCCTCAATCCTCACCCATCAGAGTTTCATCAAATGTTGCCACATCTACCAGGGTTACCTCATCCACAGCTCCCCCCGAGCCAAATCCAAAGCCAGCACAATCACCTTCAGTGGCTCCTACACCTCATGTCGTGTCTCAACCTAGGATGCTTAATAGGTTAAAGGGTGATGGGGTCTAGACTATCATAGAAGAGAAGCTCTTTCCTCCTCTTCACAGGATCCAGGTGCTTCTTCTTCCAGCCAGCCGATCAAGTCCACTCAGGGTATGATCCTGAAGATGGGGCGTCTAGCCCAGTCAGCCGAGGCACGGGCATCCAGACTGGAGAAGTCAGTCCCAAGGATGATTGAGAGAGTTATAGCCGCTGCACTTGCCCCCATCCAGACCTCTGTCGATGATTTGACCTTGAGGGTTACAACATGTGAGTATAGGCAGGGGAGGTCATCTGAGGTACCGGTATTACAAGCCGATGTTGCGGATTTGCGGAGGAACGTAGACTATCTGAAATATGTTGACTTCAATGACTTGATGAGAACCACTGAGGACCGGGATGCACCTGGAGAGGCAGCAACTGTTGATGCAGATGCTGAGACTGATGAGGAGCTAACAACATCACAGGAGGAGCAGAACATCTTTAAGAACCTGTCAGATCTGGTAGGGACAGTTGTGCACCCGGAGATCCAGGAATCGCATGCTGAGACGTCCACAACAGCCCCTACAGGACCTGGCACTACTGCTCTTGATGTGACTACTCCGGGCACTGATGTCCAATTACAGACTGCAGCTCAGAGTTCTGGAGCCCCAACAGGAAGAGAGGTCGCATAGACAGGATTTCTCTTGACCTCTCTCCTTGTCTTGCTTTGATTTTATTTTTAAATAATATTACTCACATTTGAGGACAAATGCATTTCTTTTGTGGTGAGGTGAGGCTCACCTTGTTTGCTTGTTTTGAATGATGTTTTCTGTATATATTTGGGTTGTCTGTTTTTAATTGTGTTTTTTTTAAAACTGCTTTGCGATTGTTTGAGCTTATGGCTCTCTTTTGAGTTTAATTGAAAAATAATTTTGACCCTTTTTGAAAAAAATTCATTTTCAAAAATTTTTGCCACCTCTTGTGTTGAAAGTGGTTGTTCTTGTACAAATTCAATTCTTGGTTTCGATCAATACCGATGACTTGAATAGTGCTCTCAATCGAACAAACATGAATGTGCGGCTACAACGAGAACAAATGAAGTTGCATAGACAATATGTGAACTCTTTGCATCTCGTTGTGATTAGCCATTTCTCAAATTGATTCTCTTGTAAAGATTGTTGCACACTAGCGAAAGTGTGTAGTATTGTTTGACTTAAGTATCGATGCCTTGTTTGATGAGCTTACTTTGAACCTTGCATGAATAAACCTAGAATTTTCCCCGTTAGTCTGATTGATTTAGTAAGGTGTGCTCTTGAGATGATCTTAGGCAACTTTTGAAGAGTGTGAGCCAATTTGACATATACCTCTTTTGTTGAGCGTGTGAAACTCCCTTGAACACCCTTTGAGTCTTACCTTTCTTTGAAAGAACCTTGATGAACCCTGACCTTACTTGATCCACTACCTATAATCCTCTTCATTGGTGGGTTAGTGAATAGCCAACTTAGGCCAAAAGCCAAAGTTGGGGGTGTGGTGAAAAAGGAAAAGGAGAAGTCAAGAAGTGCAAGAAAAGTCTCCCTTAACCCATGGTGTGGCGGAAAAATGGAAACCCTCCATATAAAAAAAAGAATGAAAAAGAAAAGTTGTGGAATAAAAGTACAAAAGAAATTGGGTTTCCAAGCAATCCATGGAGGTGAATAAAAAGATGACTTAGAAACACTAGAAATAGAATTGATAAAGGAAAAGAATGGGATGCCTTGAGAATACCACATCTCATGAGGAAAAAGTCACTGAGCCTAAATGACCATACCTTTGCACTCAGCCCCATTACAAGCCTTAGAAAGACCTTTTTTTATCTTGAGTGAGCCGAACAGAAGATCGATTGGAAAATAAGGGCAAGCCTATGGGTGAAAACATGCATCGTGTTCCTCTTTTTTAGTATGAGCATTGCATCTGATTCCTGATCTTGAATTGATTAACCTCTGTGTGTGAATATGGAATCATTCTTTATGTGAAGGCATTTAGATACTTCTTGTTGAGCTTGAACTTGCACAAGTAGCAAGTATTGCGAGCATAAGAATCTTTGGTAATGGTGTGTTACAACTTGAATCTTTGAGTACACAATTGATCTTTGCATGAGTAATTTGAGTCTTGTTGTGTATGTTCATGATTTAGTCTTGTGTAGCACTATTTGAGACATCCTATTTGAACTGCAGAACTTGAGTTTTACTTGAGGAAAAGCAAAAGTTTAAGTTGGGGGTGTTGATGAGTCCACAAATTGGACTCATTTAGGGCTTTATTTTAATAGAAATAGTGTCCTCAAATACTTATTTAGTCTAAATATTTGATGAAAACACTTCAGTTTCAGGTATTTGAAGTTTTAGTGGAAGCATGGACACTTAGGCACAAAAAAAGGAACAAAAAGACTGAAAAGAACGAAGAAGCTGAAGCTTGAGAATCGCCAAGTTCGCCGAAGGGACACACTTCGACATTTGTTCCAGTACGCGAAGCCCTGAAAGAGAAGGATAAAAAAGGTGATGAAAGAAGCAGTCGGTGCTTCGCCGATCAGTTCCGCGAAGCAGAAGTATACCGCCCAATGATCCAAAACGCACAGATGCTGAAGGCAAAAGCACAAATGACGATGAACTAGAAGAAGGGCGAATCACCGAGTTATTCGGCGTTCGCGACTAACCTCGCCGAGCGATCCGCCAACACTATTTTCTGAAGTCTATAACTACTAAACTCTTTACTAGTTTTAAAAAAACATTAGAAAAAAAAAAACAATATTATAATTTTTACTTTAGCTTTCATATTTTCTCTCAAGTTTGGAGAGAGTTTTTGGGAGACTTGAAGAGAGAAGGAGTTCATCTTCCCCAAATTGGAAGTGGGTCTTCTCCATTCTTCTTCCTTTGCTTCTACTAAGGTTAATTTTTTTATGGCCATTTGATTTCTCTATCATTTTAGGTATAATTTCTTATTTCTTGATGTGTGGCTAAAACCCCATTCTTGGGGTGTGATTTAGCAAATATGTGTTGATATTATTGTTGGGTTTTGCTTGCTGATAGGTTAGATGTATTTTAATGGTGATTTCACCTAGTGGTTGTGGTTTAATTTAGTGGGTTTGTAGTTGCAAATACAAAACCACCCATGTGTTTTCGGCTTGCGAGAGAGAGAGGTCGCGAAACCAAGACCGCTAGACTAATGGTCTAAGGAGTGGGTCGACATGAGGTTCAGCCCGAGAGGGTGAGCCCTAGTCCCATATCCTAACACTCAGCTCGAGAGAGTGAGTGGGGTAAGGCGTAGGTTGGCCTTCATGCGGCAAATGGGTGTTCCAGAGGAACCCATTTGAAACGGGGTAAGTTGCCCAAGAGGGAACTTATTTCCATCTAAAGCTTAGCCTAGTCACTATTATCTTGCAAATTTCCTATCAAAAGCATGTACCCAACGATTTATATCAATATATATTGCGGTCACACCCCAAGAACTTTTCCCCATACTTGATTTTCTCTTTATTTTTTGTTGTTTTAGCTACTTGTGACAAAATCTCCTTTGATATTTGACACTTTTGTGTCACCCCCTTCATAAAGTGATAGATCTAAGCTAGGCTTATGATTTGTTTGAGAGGGTCATGATGTTAAGAAGGTTATAGAACTGATTAAGTAGTGGGGTATAACATAGTAGGCTAGCAATCGTATTTATATTCGGGTTTAGTAATGAACATTAAGCTTGAATTTGAGATGAGTGTCATGATCCAAAGAATGGAAACATGAGGGTGATGATGTTAGTCTTGAGATTTGATCCAGTAGACTTGACATAGATTAGGTGAGGAATTGGGATGTTAGCTACAATAAATATGAGTGGTACCAGTGAGAGATCCTAAGCTTTAGATAAAGGCGGTGAAGTGTGGTTAAGTCACACGAGTAAAAAGAGCATTAAGAGGTGTACCGAGAGGGTATGTAATTAGAAAGAGGTCTTAGTACCTGCTTATGGGGAGTTCAGTAGTCATGAGATAAGCTTCTCCAGAGTGTTAGAGTAAAAGAGGATGTAGACCAGTTAATAATAATGGGATAGGTCCATAGTTTTCAAGTGTCAGCTTTAGACCTAAGGGGGAGATGACGAGATGAGAAATCAAGTCAGGTGTTTGAGAATAAGATAGTAATGAGTCCCAAAGAGTATGGGAGATATCTTTTCAGAGGTCCTTTTAGTAATGAAGTTATGTTAGAAAGAGAAGGTTAATGATCCTATCGTGATAATGATGGGTAATAATTTCGTCTAAAGTTATAAATGAGGAGGAAGAAGAGGATGAGGTTTTTCTATGAGAAATAGCTAAATGAGAGCCCTTAGTTGGTTCTGAATATTAATGAGGGCAAATTTTAGTTGGTATGACAAAAATGATAAGAGTAACCCCGTTCCAAACCCAGTCCAGCCGTCATTTAAGGACGAATGATCCCAAACGGGAGATATTCTAACACCCCATATATTTTTCGAACTAAGTCTCAAACCATCCTTCGTAGTGAGTAAGTTTTTACTAAGAAATTTAAAATTGATTAAGTATTAAGGTCAGGTCCCTAGATGTAGCACCTTGAGTCCCAGAAAGAACTAAATTGGAAATAGCAAAATCTAAAATTTTGCAAGATATGCTTAAGTTATGAGTTTTCGGTCAACTTCATACGATCATAACTCTCATTACATGATGATTTAGGTGGGCTACAAGATATATAATGAAATTTCTTTGAATTATCTTTCCCACACCACCGAGTTTGCTCAATTTTGAGGCTTGATGAGTGAGATACGCCCTTTTGAAGTCAAGTTGTCCAGTTAAGGAAAGTTACCCGAAAATGGTAAGGGGTATTTTAGTCTTTTCCTTACCCAATTAGATTTAATTCATTTTTAGTAAGTTTTTAAGGGTCTAATCCTATTGGGTTCAGTTTTATAATCATAATATACGCTTAGGGTTTTAGTTGAGAGTTCAAGAAGAGAAAAGAGGAGAAAACTGGAAAGGATCAAGCCGTTCTTCGAATTTCTTGAGTTTTGTTGAGGATTTTTGTCATGGGTTTGATCCCTAAGAGGTATGTAAGCTTCCATAGTGTTAGATTAGTTCACCCACACACCAATCATGAGTTTATTTTGAGAATCTATCCATAAATATTGAGCAATTTAATTTCTTGATGAGTTCTTGAAGTTTCCTTATCGATTAAGTTTTGATGTAAGATTCTACTTGGGTCAACTTCAAACTACCATATCTCTTAGAATATTAAGAGTTATGTGGGCCATAACCTATTAAATTAAAGGTATTTGTATCTAATTTCCAATGTCACCAATTTCGAGTCAATCCAATTTCTGAGTAAAACGTTATGACTAATTTAGTAAACCTATACAGTGCTGTTACGAATTAGCCGACGGAAAAACATTAAAAAGTGTTGTTTTTATTTTTTTTTACCTCCAAAAATACCCTAAATGAATTTCTTGACTAATAAAAAGCTCAAAACAATTAGATTTTCATCTTTTAATCCATCATTCTCTACTCTCTCAAACCCTAGGGCAAAACCCTAAGGAAAAATTAATATAAAAGACTTCATTCAAGATTCTTTCAATCTTTTTCAAGATTCTTCTTCAAGATAAGTCTTTCTCCAAGAATTCCATTTTTTCAACTCAAATTAATCCATACAATTATGAATCACTAGTGAAAATAATAATTTTTGGCCATAGAGATTTCAAGAAACTAATTCAAGAATCTCAAGAAAGGTTTTCTTGATTGTTTACATTCAAGCTAGGGTTTCAAGACTTCTAATCAAGTTCTTCTTCAATATTCTTCAAGAACCTTGATCTTCCAGGTATGTAAGGCTATCATAGTGTTGGACTAGTTCATCCTCACACCTTACATCTACTTTCAAATCAGTAAAAGAGAAATCTAGGATTCTATCCCTAGATTTGAGTATTCTTGAGATAAGTTGATTTTGAGTTTTAAACTGAGTTTTGAGTATGTAAGTATGAGAATGATAAGAGGCGTATACATGAGTTCTATATTGTTATGTAGACCCTCGAGTCGAGTCATTCATGCCCATAAATTTCGCGTGAACTTCATACATTAGGTATCTTTGAGAGGAGTAGTATCTTCGAGTTCTAAGTCTTTGAGCATTGAGTTCCTAATCCTTTTGAGATTATATGCCTACTTATGATACTACTACATATTACCCATTAAGCCCTTGAGTTGAGTTGTTCATGCCCATAATTCCGCATAAACCCTATGAGTCGAGAAGTCTAGAGATGAGTAATATCATTGAGTCTTGAGTTTTGAGTACTGAGGTTCTTTATTGCTAATTAAGATCCCTGAGTTTAGTCGTTCATGTTCATAATTCCACATGAACCCTATGATTTGAGTTATAAATTTTAAAAAGCTTTTTAAAGCCAACACTTGAATTCTTAAACTGAGTTTTGAGAAAGTAAAGACGAGTTTTGAGAAAAGTGTTTTCTAAAGCATGATTACTATGACAATCGAGTATGCCATCAATGTATAAGCAGTATGGTATCTAGATATACCATCAATGTTTATGCAGTATAACTTCCGAGTCATCAATGATCATATTATAATATGATTTTTGAAATGTTTTTGAGAAAGAGTAGAGTTGAGTTCATTTTCTTCAAAAGATTATATGGGGACTATGTATTCCCAAAGAGTAATGTTTTCACATTTAATCAAGAAAGGAAACACCGATTTCCAAAAGATCCTTTGAGCTAGTTTTCAGTAAAGAGTAAATGTTTTCACATTTAAGCAAGAGAGGAAATATTGATTTCCTAGAGAGCCTTTGGGCTAGTTTTTGAGCAATTATCTCAAATCAAAGAAACAATTATGTTTTTAAACATATGAGCTAGTTAAATTTTTGGGAGTAGTATTGAGCACCAATATGGGGAAGAGTTCAGACAACTCACAACCCCCATAAACCATGTAGCCAACGTGGGTAGAAAAGGGTCATACTTTTTAGGTGATTTCTTAGTGTTTTTTAGCATAGACTAGTGGATCCACTTAGTAGTTAGGTTTTATACCCCTGGCAAGGTATAGGACGGCCCTGGCAGCGTGAGGAAAAATGTTTTATCATCACATAACTCATAAGTGATGGTTGTCGATTAGAGAATCTCCCACAGAGATATTTGTATTTTTATATAACAGAGTTTACTTGTATTTTCATATACAAACATAGTTTGTATTGTATCCTTGCATACAAACTGAGTATATTGTATTCTTAAATACATTGAGTTGCTTTCTACTGTTTTAAAAGTTTTCCATATATTGCATCTCTTATTGTTGCTTTATATTAAGTCCAGTATCTGAGTTGAGTTGAACTATTTTATCTTTGAGTTGAGTATCTTATTCCTGAGTTGAGTTAGTTGAGTGAGTTGAGAAGAGGTAAGTATGTTTCCTTTATATCAAGTTCAATATTATGTTATGCTTTAAAATTCCCCTTACATGCTAGTATATTCCACGTACTGAGCCATTTGGTCGATCTGTATCGTTTCATGATGCATATAGGGGTATGTAGGGTCATCAATAGGCGCTTCGTTGATACCATATGCAGTTCGAGTTATCTATGGTGAGCCTCCTTGCTTTTGGAGGGTTTCACTTGTACTTTCAGTTATATCAGTTGTTAGGATGTCATGGATCTTGTCCCGACTTCCATTTTTGTCAATTAGAGGCTTCATAGATAGAAAGTAGAGTTTGAGAAGTTTGTTTCATTTATCTTATTAAATGTTTTAAAGATTTGAGTTGCCTATTGTTGACTAGTTGAGTATTCTATTTATATTCAGAGTAAATTATTTGAGTTAAAGCTTTGTTTTTGAGTTTCATGAATTTTATTCAGTTTTTAAGCTTTTGTATTCTTGAGTTAGTCTTCTGCTTGTAGACTCAGGTCGTGATAGGTTAACTTAGTGGAAAGACAACAGGGGTGTAGATGTAGCTTCTGTGACTTGGGATTGTTTTACCGGAGTTTTCTTGGATAGGTTCTTCCCAAGGGAGTTGAGAAAAGCTAAAGCACAAGAGCTTATGAACTCTAAGCAGAGTTCAATGTCGGTCCAAGAGTATGGGATGAATATCACCTAGCTCTCCAGGTGTGATCCACACATGGTTGCTGATCTAAGGGCACAAATGAGAAAGTTCTTGTTTGGGGTTTCCGATCTGGTGAAGACTGAGTGCAGAAATGCTATGCTTCTAAGGAATATGGATATCTACAAACTAATGACTCATGCTCAGCAGGTTGAGGGAGATAAGTTTAGGGAATTGGTTAAGAATGACAAAAAGGCTAGAACATGAAATTATGAATACTCTCAGTAGAGATCTAGTGGTGGAAATCGCTCACAGTTTCAGCAGAGGTCAACTGCCCCAACACCTTCATCAGCTAGTGCTTCATCCCCCAGGTTTTGACAGGATCAGAAAGGCAGGGCATTAGGCTCTAAGTCTCAGGGGAGTACTTCGAGTAACAAGACTTTCCATATTTGTCCAAAGTGTGGTAAGAACCATTTGGGAGAGTGTCTTGCAGGTAGGGAATGGTGTTTTGGGTGTGGTCAGTCTAGCCATAGGTTGAAGGATTTCCCCGCTTCCAAGAAAGGGCAAGGAGGTAACAACAATAAGGCTCAGTCTACAGCTCCAACAGCACCAGAAGGTATCCCAACTCAGCAGGGTGTTTCATCTGGTACATATGGTGGTCATCGCCAGAATAGATTGTATGCTCTTTAGGCTCACCAAGACCAAGAAGATTATCCCGATATGGTCACTAGTACGTTGAGAGTCTTTTATTTAGATGTTTATGCATTGTTAGATCCAGGGGCTACACTATCTTTTGTAACTCCCTATATCACAGTAAACTTCAGTGTCAGTCCAGAAACTCTATCAGAACCCTTCTCAGTCTCTACTCCAGTTGGTGACCCAGTTATAGCCAAACGGGTATACAGAAATTGCCATATCACAGTCTCTCAGAAAGTCACCTCAGCAGAACTTATAGATTTATAAATGGTATACTTTGATATCATTCTAGGCATGGATTGGTTACATTCATGTTATGCCTCAGTCGATTGCAGAACTAGAATCATTCGGTTTCAGTTTCCAAACGAGCCAGTCTTAGAGTGGAAAGGTAGTAGCTCAGTGCTTATAGGTCAATTTATCTCTTACCTTAAGGCAAAAAAGATGATCTCTAAAGGGTATATCTATCATCTTGTTCGGGTTAAGAATTCAAACTTCGAAACCCCAACTCTTGATTCAATTCCGGTAGTAAATGAGTTTCCAGAAGCGTTTCTTGAAGATCTTCCCAGAGTTCCTCCCGAAAGGGAAATCAACTTCGGAATAGATCTCCTTCCAGATACCCAACCCATTTCGATTCTTCCTTACATAATAGCTCCAGCCGAGCTCAAGGAATTGAAAGAGCAGTTAAAAGACCTTCTAGATAAGGGCTTCATCAAACCCAGTATCACTCCATGGGGTGCTCCAGTGTTGTTCGTGCGAAAGAAAGACGGTTCTCTCAGAATGGGCATTGACTATCGTTAGTTGAACAAAGTCACAATCAAGAACAAGTATTCCATCCCCAGGATTGATGACTTGTTCGACCAACTTCAAGGTGCTAGTTGCTTTTATAAGATAGACCTTATATCCGGCTATCATCAACTCAGATTCAGAGATAGTGACATCCCGAAAACAACCTTTAGAACTTGTATGGTCACTATGAATTTGTAGTTATGCCTTTTGGAGTAACAAATGCTCTTGCAGCTTTCATGGACTTAATGAACAGGGTGTTCAAACAATATTTGGACTTGTTTGTTATCATCTTTATTAATGATATCCTTATTTATTCTCGGAGTGAGAATGAGCATGTGACTCATCTGAGAGTTGTTCTACAAACTCTCAAAGATCGCCAGCTATTCGCTAAGTTCAGCAAATGTGAATTCTGGTTACAATCAGTCGCTTTCCTTGGTCATATGGTATCCAGTGAAGGGATCCGAGTGGATTCTCAGAAAATTGAGGCAGTACAGCACTGGCCCAGACCCACCTCCCCAACTAATATAAGAAGTTTCTTGGGTTTGGCTGGTTATTACAGGAGATTTGTTGAAGGATTTTCATCCATCACTTCCCCATTGACCAAGTTGACTCAGAAGAATGTCAAATTTCAATGGTCAGCTGAGTGTGAGAAAAGCTTCTCAGAACTCAAGACTAGGTTGACTACAGCTCATGTCTTGACTCTATCAGTTGGTTCAGACGGCTATGTGATTTATTGTGATGCATCCCGGGTCGGTCTATGTTGTATGTTGATGTGGCGAGGTAAGGTTATAGCTTATGCTTCTAGACAACTTAAGGTCCATGAGAAGAATTACCCGACTCATGACCTCGAGCTTGCAGCCGTAGTATTTGCCCTAAAGATTTGGAGACACTACTTGTGTGGTGTTCACAAATTATGAGAGCCTCCAGTATGTGTTCACCAAGAAAGAATTGAATCTTTGTCAGAGAAGATGACTTGAATTCCGCAAAGACTATGACATGAATGTGCTTTACCATCCAGGTAAGGCCAATGTAGTGGTTGATGCTCTCAACAGACTGCCTATGGGTAGTATAGCACATGTTGAGGAAGAAAAGAAAGAGTTAGCCAAAGATGTTCACCGGCTTGATCGCTTAGGAGTTTGCCTTAAGGATGCATCAGATGGTGGTGTGATAGTTCAGAATGGGTCAAAATCTTCATTGGTAGCGGAGGTTAAGGAAAAGAAGGATAGTGATCCTATTTACTTCAGTTGAAAGGTGCAGTTCATCAGTAGAAAGTTGAGGTTTTCTTCCCAGGGGGAGATGGTGTACTTCGTTACCAAGGTCACTTATATGTTCCAAATGTAGGTGAGTTGAGGCAACAGATCCTTATAAAAGCCCATAACTCCAGGTATTCTATTCATCCAGGTGCCACTAAGGTGTACCGTGATCTGCGGGAAGTCTATTAGTGGAACGGTATGAAGAGGGACACCGCAGATTTTGTGGCTAAGTGTCCCAACTGTCAAAAGGTTAAGGTAGAACATCAGAAACCAGGAGGTGTGACTCAAGAGATTAGCAATCCTACATGGAAGTGGGAAGTGATAAACATGGACTTTATTACGGGTTTACCTCGAACTCGCAGACAGCATGACTCCATGTGGGTGATAGTGGACAGAGTCACTAAGTCAGCTCATTTCTTGGCAGTCAAGACTACAGATTCAGCGGAGGACTACGCAAAACTCTATATCAACGAGATAGTCAGGTTGCATGGGGTTCCCTTGTCTATCATCTCAGATAGAGTTCCTCATTTTACATCCCATTTTTGGAAGTCATTTCAGAAAGGTTTTGGTACTCAGGACTTCTTATCATGCGGATTGGCAAATAATTATACTTAACAGTTTGACCTATCAATTATTGTCTTTTAAATATACTAATTTGCTAGCCAACTAATAAAACATCTGTTGATTTGGGATCAGGATAGTAACTATCATACAATTATCGGACAGTGTACTAGCTAAATCTAAAAGAGTTTTCACTGCCTAACATAGATCGGAGTAAATCGAAATTAAATTTGGCCCCTTAATTTCACTGAAATGAAAATGATCACTTTTGTCATTCAATCACAAATTGGTTATAGCATCGATTTATATCTTAAATACTACTACTTTACTATACTTTTTCTTTAATTAAAATCACAAACAAGAACTTAATAAACATGATTGATTTATTTAATTTATGTCTCTTTTTCTATTAAATATTTCATGCGATCTCTTATCCAACTATAACCAATCAAATCTCTACGCTACACTAACAAGAAAAAAATTTAGAATTAACGGCAAGTTTGGTAAAGATATTGAATGATTGAATGGGGTTTACCTAATTTTATAATAGACACTTAATAAATGTAGGGAAAAAAATATATATATGCTAACTTTTTTTACGAATTAACGATTTATCTAATAGGAGAATTAAGAGTAAGGTAAAAACAAAAAAAATCTGTTGAGAGTGGGATATGAACCCACGCCCTTTCGGACCAAAACCTTAATTTGTCGCGTTAGACCAACTCGACCATCTCAACATACATGCTAATTATAGCAAGATAGCATTAAAATTAGAAATAGAAATGGGCAAGGGCGGGGGCGGGGGCGGGGCAAGAGGGGGGGGATGCAGGACAAAACCGCATAAACCTGCAAATACTTCAACCCGTCCTGACCCACATAAACCCAGCCTGCGTAATTTGCTACTTATTGAAAAAAATTGCTAAATATTATCCATGTGTATTTGAATCCTTGATTTGCAATAAAATTATTTTCCCTACTTTCTTCATAACAATTGTTTCACAGTATAAATTAAATTTTCATATATTGATAAATCCACATTCTACTATCAAAGTTTTGTTTTCTCACATTAAAAATATTATGATGAAGTTGGCATCTGTATAAGTACTTCTCATTTATTTGATGTTATTATGGAGCCCCTGTACAGACTCTATATATGTACTTTATATAATTAAATAAATACAAAATTTTGTATAGGATCATAATTAAATAATTACAAAGCTCATATTTTATTTTATTTTTATAATAAACTATGGTTTTTGGGAATAAAAGACAATCCAAAAGATTGCATAAGCATCATATTCAAAGGCTTGAATACAAAATTCATAATGTAATTAAACATAGTTTTAGGGTTGTCCCGTCTCGCCCTGCTCTATTGTCATCCCTAATTAAAATATCACAAACATCTAATTGTATTTTATCACTGATGTAACATGTTAATTTACCTCAATTCGTGTTGTATAGACATTAGAAACATCGGCCTATAATTTTACAAAAATTATCGAGATTATGAAAATAAAAAGGAATAGCTTTTCACGTCAATTTGTTTCATTTGGTAGAGTGCACCAGAAAAAATAATGGATGCATTATTTTTGTGTATTATTAGTGTCTTGTTAGATAATTTTTTTAATATGTGTATAATTAATGCAACACTCTATGTATTTGGTATTAAGATACGTATAACTAATACATGAAAATTCATAGTGTTAGTAATGCAAATTATTTCATTTCATGCATTTATATGACTAAAGACATAATTGTCCTCAAAACATTTTTCACATTATTTTCACTATATTTGTGAAGGATATTTTTGTATATAAATAATTTTTTAGAAATATGCAATACATGTCATTTTTAATACATCAAACCAAGCACAACACAAGAAATAATCTTACATAATCAATATAAATATTACTAATGTCAGCAATACTAATACACCATATTCAACACTATTCTTATACACCCTACCAAACAATCATTAACTAGATAAAATAGTAGATTTCTTCTTTAACCTCATCTTTTTGTTGGGTTTATTCCAAGTGAATTACAACCCGTTTGATTTTATAAAGATTAAGATGTTCAAATTTGAATGCAAATTTAAATATTAAGATGTTCATTAAGATTTTGATATATCCCTTAACTTTGTCATTTAGAGCTGAAATACTCATCGTTACAAACGTGACTCACATATACCTCTACTGTTATAAAATTGGCTCACATATACCCCTTACCGTTACAAAAGTGGTTCACATATACCCCTACCATTACAAAAGTGATAAAAATATTTTTAAAAATTTGGTCTTTTTCATATATAAATTATTTTTTGACTTCTTTGATTATTATTACTTGAGTTTCTTATTCATATTTCATTTTTTCTTTCATTTTTTAGTGTAAAAATAAGAGAAATAGAAAAAAAAAACCTAAATGAAAAAAGAGAAAAAAAAAAAAA
>JAJOOF010009232.1:0-27852 GCA_029582545.1 Solanum lignicaule | reverse complement strand
TTATGATGTCTAATATGAGGTAAAGGTAAGGGTTAGTAAATTATACACACGTAGCCAGACCAAGGTGCGGGGTGAAATTCTCTAGATGCCGGACCAAGATTTTAGAGATACCTAACTTATCACTTTGCATGTAATACACTAGGACAGGATTGCTATTACTAGGATTACTGAGTTATAAGCTTGTGGTGAACACGTATACCTAGTTAATTTTCTCATCTTGATAACAACAAAAATTGACTTTTGTTTACTGATTACTTACTGAATTCTTGAAATTTGTTTCACAAATCCCCCCTTTTTTATTACTTGTTTCCGGAAGTACTTTGACTAAACGAATATAGGTGTAAGTTAAAGTTAAGTCTAAACTAGTTTCCTCGTGGGATCGACCCCAACTTACAAGTTGGGTTCTTTACTTGATAACGATCGCTTATGCTTCTTTAGGGAGGTGTAATTTGAGCGTATCAACGGTGTGGGTAACATCGGGAGGGATCATGTGATAGCTCGCATGTTCTCATGTCGGTTTAGGCTCTATCCCAACTACAACAAGATTAGTAATGAACTAAGATTATGCTTGAAGAAGCATATCCTAGAGGTCTAACCTAATGGACTAAGATTATGCTTAAGGAAGCATCTCCTAGAGTCCAACACAATTAATGAACTAAGACTATGCATGTGGTAGCATCTCCTAGAGTTCAAAACAATGATGAACTAAGATGTACTTAATGTAGTATCTCATAGGGTTCAACTTAATGAGAAACTAAGATATGCTCAATAAAGTGCCTCTTAGTGTTCCAATGATTTAAAAAGAGGGACTAGTCCCTAATTGAGAAGCATGAGTATGATTACCTAAAGAAGTACTTAGTATGGATGGGATTATGGGGTCTCATCTATGCATTGCACAAGTATGACTTAAGGTTACCTAAGAAATGGTGCTCTTATATGATGTATGCTTTCATGGATTGTTGCTATAGTTACCTTCCATGATATGATTGACTAAAGGTGAGAGATTCCCTTGGTTATGAGAAGTAAGTTAAGGGTGAGATGAAATATGGTAAGTATGTATGATGGCCTAAGGTGGTACTTTGTGTGAGTGGGATTATAGGGTCTTACTCACACATTGCACAAGTATGACTTGAAGATACTTATGAAAGTCTAAGACTTGACTATGTATATGGACTATGTTTGGGATGACCAAAAAAAATACTTAGCTTGGATGGGATTATGGGGTCTTATCCATGCCTTGCACAAGTATGGGGTCTTATATGATGCTTATGTTGGAGACTTTGCTTATGATTATGATATTGTCTCTTATGCTTATAGTTATGTTTCATGAAGTATTTCTTATGCTTATGGATTATGTCTTATGCTGACTAACCCTTATGATATTATGCTCTTATGATGTTATTATAGCTATCATATTTAGTACTTTTGTACTAATGCATACTCTTGCATATATTCTAATCTAATGTAGGGTTCAATTATTTGAGTTCCATTCTTGAGGATAGGTTTCAATGGAGAAAGGAGTTGAAGACTTGGTCAGTCATCATAGCATCGAGAATAAAACCACCATTTCCTTTATATATTTTCTTTATGTTTGAGACTATTGTATGGGTCGTGTCCCAAGATTATATTCAAAGTTGTATTAGATGGTTTGAGGCAAAGTGTAGTAAGACTTCCGCTTTTCTTTTATAAAGACTTTGATTGTATGGATAAAGGTTTAAAATTTCTATACTTTTCTATCTTATGTTATGATATGCTAAGGGCTTGTATGAGACCCCTTCGGGGTCAAGTACGCCATGTTACATCTAGGGTGTACCCCTGGGTCATGACACTACTCTTTCTAATTTTGCACTATCACTTTTGGCAAACTTGTCTTATTCAACCAAAACACATTTAGCGAATTACCAATTTGGAGATTACTCCACCTTTCATGCTGAGTTTAATTTAATTGTGGTCAGTGATGTTTGTGTAATCAAGACACAACTTCTGATGGAAGTGTCTACGATCGTACAATAGTTTAGTGACCCAACCAAGGGTTGGGATCGTCCCAAGAGAGTGGTTTTGAGAATTAATAGAAAAATAAAATTTAGTTCTAACTAGTCGTAGCTAAAGAGATTAACGATTCCAAACATTGTAAATTAAAGGGGGACACGTGTGTCAATTAACAATGGGGTGGTTTTGTCACAAGTAAGGCAAAAACAACAAAATAACAAGGGTTTCAAAGTAATGAGAGGGGATCCTAGGGATGTGATGGGAATACGGGTTAAGCTAGATTATTGGGTACATGCTTTCAATAAAAAATTCATAGAGTAATTGTGACTATGCTAGACTTTAAGGGGAATAAGCTCTCTCTCGAGTAACTTACCCCGTTTCAAATGCGTTCCTCTCGGACACCCACTTGCCACATGAAGACAACCTACGCCTTAACCCACTCACTCTCTTGAACTGAGTGTGTGGACATGGGACTAGGGTTCACTCTCTCGAGTTGAACCTCATGTCGACCCACACACACTGACTATCAATCTAATGGTCTTAGTTTTACGACCTCTCTCTCTCGAGCAAGCCGAACACACATAAATAAACTTGTATTTGCAACTAAAAATTCATTAAATTCATCCACAACCACTAAACGAAAACCCAATTAAACTACGATTAAACTATCAGGAAGCAAGACATAACAATTATTTTAACCCATATTCGCTAAATCACACCCCAAGAATTGGAGTTTTTAGCCACACATCAAGAGATAGAAATTCATACCTAAATGAGCTTGCATTCAAATGGGTATGAAGATTTAAATCTTGTTACAGGCCAAGAATGAAGAATCCAAGAGACCCAAGTCCAAATCCTTGGAGATGAAACCCTTTTTTTCTTCAAGTCTTCAAAACCCTCTCAAGCTTAGAGCAAAAATACTAAAAAGTACTATTCTATATGAAAATTATAATAATTTTTTGACTCTAAGTGAAAATTATAATAATTGTTCCACACATAAAACTACAACTCTAACTAGTATTTATAGTTTTCACAAATTTGTGTTGCAGTCGATCATTCGACATCGTTAGTCGGAATCACCAATCAACTTGGCAATTTGCCCTTTGGTGTAATTCATCGCCGTCTTGCACCAGCCCTCAACATCGTCTTGCTCTGGGTCATTGGGCGACATGGTACTGCTTCACGGAACTTCTCGGCGATGCGTCGACTGTTCCCTTTTTCTGCCGACTTGATCCTTTCCTTCAGGGCTTAGCATACTGGAACAAAAGGCGAAGTAAGACCTTTTGGTGACTCGCCAAGTGGACTCGGCGATCCTCAAACATTAATATCTTTGTTATTTTTAGCCTTTTCGTTCCTTTTTGCGACGTAGCATCCATGCTTTTCTTAAAGGTTCAAATACCTGAAACTTAAGGGTTTTCATCAGATATTGAGATAAAATAAACATTTGAGGACACAATTTCTATTAAAATAGAGCCCTAAATCAGTCCAATTTGTGGACTCATCAGTCAGTCAACTTTGGCGAGCTCATCTGAGCTTGCCTAACCTATTAGGTAAATTGCCTTCCCAGTCGACGAGCCTCAGACCTATTTTTAATTGTGTTTCTTTTGATTTTGATTTCAAAAAACCTTCACCCGATCTTTATTTTTATTTGTAATGCCTTATAGGATAAAGTAAGAACTAAAGGAAATATAATAGTATCATCTAACTCTGAGCCAACAAGAAAGTCTCCTCCTCCTCCCCTTTAAAAATAAGCAAGGGAATTTCTATCAACGAGCCATCTGAGGATCCCGTCCATCTACGAACCACTCCGCACTCTTCTACGCATGTGAGTGAGCAGTCAAAGATAGTGGTTGCTTGAAAATGGATGGATATCAGGTCTAAGTTAGTCCAGCATCCTCACGCTCAGTCCCTACCTCTCGTGTTCTCCCAATCATTACCCCAAGGCAACTGGAGAATGAAAAATTCTCAATAAGAGACAATCCTCTACAAATGGAGTAATAATTGACTACCCAGTTATTTGAGAATGATATAGATTCATGGGTTTTAGGGGTTCACAAACCGTCGACCTCCTTATTTCCCGCCATGGTTAATTTTGAATGGGAGATTTAATCTCATTTGAGGCCTATATTTCTCAACAATAATTGTTTTTAATGCCTAATTATATCCTATTATATTGATATTTTGATGATTTGAAGCTATGAAGCTATGAAGCTTAAAGGACAAGGCAAGGATGATTATTTGAACGAATGGACAAAAATTAAAAAATAAGTGTAAAGTCATCTTTGTTGATCGCTAAACAGGAAGGGAAGATGACCTAATGGGTATGACCTCACCCAAATTGATAGTACACAACACTTACATAAATTGAGGTAGGTCAGCGAACTCAAAATGAAAAGGTGACACACAAAATAAGAAAGGCGAGTGTGATGACCATTGTCGAAGGCAATAGTGCACAGAGAAATATTGAAGGATTCAAAGACAAATGAAGGTGTTAATAGGTGATACGCTAAATGTGAAAGGCATACTCGAATGAGTTTGCTGACTAAGGTTCAAACACCTGAAGCTTAGAGCAAAAGAAAGGTGAGTTGAAATGTAGTGGGCGATCCACCTAATGTGATCAGTGATCCCGACTAAAGTTGCCCAATGGGTCACGCAATAAACTTTGGGCTGAATTTTAAATAGACCAAAGGATAGAGAAAAAAGAGAAGGATCCGAGTTTGAGGAGTGGGAAAAAGAATAGTTACAGAGAAACACTTTAACTTGTGAAGAATACTTTCTATTTTTTGGGTTTTTTTTTAAACTTTGTTCTAACAATTGATAAATTGATGTTGAATTCATAGTGGGTTTACTTGTAATTTCTTAATTTCATGTTAGCCATGGTTTCTCTCATGAAAGGTATAATTTCTTTACTCTTTGTGATGAGTGGCTAAAACCCCAAGATCTAGAGGTGCAATTACGGGGTTGGGTGTTGATATAATGTAGTGGGTATTGTGTTATTCTATATTTTTCTGATGTTCATACATGGATTTGTTCTAATTAGCATGGGCTTTACTTACGGGTTAAGGTTGCTGACTAAATTCCTACTTTCTATCTCTTATTGATGCTTGAAAGAGATTTGTTGGAGTGGCTAATTAGTCTGTACTTGAAATTTAGGTTTGATGTGTGTAACTTGATTGAAATAGAGGTTATTGGTTGCATCTATTTGCCCTATTTCTACATCAAAAGAGATAATATAGTAAGGTATTGGATTGGTTAGTATAGTACATATATGAGACCAAAAGGATATTCTATGCAATTATGCTATGAGATCGAAAGAAGATTAGTGTCATTGATGATGACCTTGGTTATCCATGAATGTTGATCACTATAAAGCAACACAATTACCCTTATGTAACATTGATTTCCAATCGCCGCACCCTTAGATTACTTGTCACTTCATAAATTTCTGAAATTCTTGTTTAATTATGAGTATTGATAACCAAATCCTTTTATTAAAATGGTGGAATCATCCACCCACTTATTTTTTTTACTATAACAAATGAATGATTTTTTTATCAAAATTGCTTGATAGAATTTTCTATGATGTACCATTCTCTTTGTGATTCGACCCCAACTCTTAGTTGGATACTTTTTATTAAAAACGACTACCTACTCTTTTAATTAGTTTTGAAGAGTACTTTGAGCATTATAAAAAAATGTGCCACTGCTAGGAGTGGTGGTTGAGAATTCTATTTGAGAAATTAGTTTGTAAATTTGTTTAGTTGTAGTATATTATTGCGTTATGTTGTTGTTTGCTGATTTGCCAATCTAGTACAATGAGTGACCATACAATCTCACGTGTTTCATTCAATAATGATTTATTGATGTTGATTAAGTCTTCTAATTCATTAATTAATGTAAATGCATGATATAAAATGATGCTGCCTTTACCCGTGACTAAATTATGTTTTTCAACGCTGACCCCATGATGAACCCATCAATCTATGAATAATGAAATTATGAAGATATGCATGTTTTTATTTAAATGAATATAAATGATTTGGAGGATGCATTGAAAGGAAAGTATCATTTCTATTGTGAAATGATTTATCACTTAATATGATTATCATGATTGTGGAAGGTATCGATCTCTCACAACTGAATTCACATCGGTGAAAGTTTTTCTCATTCAGGTTGAATTATGTTTAAGGAGCTATTCTATGTGTTGATTTTGAAAATGTGGATTGGTATTGATTATTGCCTTTCCCTATGTTAAAGTGATATTTGACTTTTATCTATTACGTTGGGTTTTGGTCTCAGCAGGAAGAGGGCTTTGAGGTGGAGGCTTAACTTTGGTAGTCTCTAGTCGCAACCTATAGTCACAAACTACATGCCCTCATAGGATGTCTTAAATGACCTAGGTAGTGGATCAACTTTAGCAAATGATGATATGTATATATTCTACCTTGGAAAGTAGATTCCCCTTATTTTGGTATGAGGGATATACAAGATTCCGTGATATAGTTTTCTTGGTTTATTATCGGTTAAAGCTCAAATCCCACAAAATGACTATGTTTTCTTCAAAGCTTTTCTTATGTCCTTTATATTAATGTATTTTACCATGTTTTCATGATTTTCATGTCATATGTTCTTTAAAGCTTCTAAATGTCTCATTATGATTACACCTACTTATCTTAAGCTAATTATGCTTTCATGACTATGTGTATGCATATCGCCTCATGCTTAGTACATTTCATGTACTAATGCATACTTGTGCCTACATTGTTTCACAAATGTGGGATCCGACGCTTCTACGTCCCATACTAATGGTTAGTTAATTCTTCATAAGCTTTGAAGATTAGTGAGTCGTCATGATTTGAAAACCGAGACTCTTTGATCGTTTTATGTCTTTCATTTTTGACTTTGTATGGGTTACATCCTAATCACTTTCCATATTGTGTATTAGATAATTTTTAAGCTTACTTTTGTTCAAACTATATTGAAATGTTTCTCTGAACTCTTTATTCTATTATCTTTCATGATGTATGCTAAGTGGCTTATGTAGGGCCTCTCGTGTTTCTATACTCCATGTTTAGCCTAGGGTATACTTTAATTCGTGAAAAACATGGTATTAAGAGCATAAGGTTAGAAAGATCCTAGGATGTCTCATAAGCCACGTTGAGTAGAGTCTTGTTCATGAGTGGGAAGCGCGCCATATATATGAATGAGAGGCTATTAGATGTTTAGGAAATTCCACTTCTTTCATCATTCTAAAGTTGTGTGTTATAGTGTAACTCTATATGTCTCTCTCATAATCCTTATCCAATGTTTTTCAGGATATGGCCCCTCGAAGAGCTTATGTTAGGAGGAATGCAAGTGAGATTGTTGAAAGAGAAGCTCCTCTTTGCCGAACAAGTGACTAATGTGTAGTTTAGAGCTGCTATTCAAGTTTTGGCTCAAGATAACATGAAGGTTGTGGTCCTTGTGAACCCAAATATGGGTACAACGGCATCTAGTGTGAGGTACTTCAGTAGAATGAGTCACCTAGAGGTTGCTGGTTCTAAGGTTGAGGAAGATCCTCAAGAGTTCATCAAAGAGGTGTAAAAGTTTTTGATGATCATGAGAGTAATGCTAGTGGAGAAGGAGGAATTGACCGATTATCAACTTAAGGGTGTTGCTCAAGGTTGGTTCAACCAATGCAAGGAAGAGAGGGTGGTTGATGCGGGTCCTCTTTATTGGGAAAAATGTAAGGGTGATTTTCCTAATAGGTTCTTTCCCATTGACATGAGGGAGGCAAAGGTACTTGAATTCATTAACCTTCATCAAGGAAATATTAGTGTGAAGGAGTATGAATTGAAGTTCACAGAACTGTCTAGGTATGCTCCAACTATGTTTGCCGAGTCTAGGGCAAAGATGAGCAAATTTGTTTCGGGTGTGTCTGAAATGGTTGTTTAAGAATGTTGTACCTCCATGCTCATCAATGAAATGGAAATTTCACATCTAATGGTGCATGCTCAAAAAGGTGAAAAGAAAAAGCTCAAGGAAACGTTTAGGGAGGCAAAAAGGGTAGATACTGCTTATGGTGAACTTTCATATTCAAGGCCCAATAAACATTGTTGTTTTTGGTTCCGACAAAGGTTTTCCAGACAAGGTTCCTCCACTACTCCGACTCCTAAGTTCAACAAGCAAAGGGTGTCTAACCCTATGCCTCAAAGAGGAAATGGTACTGGAATTGGATCTTCGGTTCCTACATGCCAAAGGTGTCGCAAGAGTCATTCGGGAAAATGCTTGATGGGTATGAATAATTAATAACGCTAAAGCCATTCTCTAAAAAAAATTTAAAGAGTTAGAGATAGTAGTCTGGTAAAACTCAACAAAGAGTCAGTGTTAAATCCCACAGGGAATGGTTATCGTAGAGAATTCCTTATCAAGAAATTTGGTCTTTAACTCAGCTGATTTATAAGAGTAAGAATAATTGAGAGAATGGTACCACCATGTCACGGCCCAAAGCATAACCTAGGCATAACATGGTGTATAGGACCCCGAGTGGACCTACACAAGTCACTTAGCATATATCATACAAGACAATAAAAAATTAGAGAGTTTAAAAGACAATTTCAAAATAAGAGTTTGTAAACCATTGCAGAAGTCTAATGGAGTGTCAATGTAACACCCCTAGTTACTAACCAAGAGTTGCTTGTCGATACACCGTTGCTTAATTACTTCAATATGTTTTACTCTCATTTTGGGAACTTGAAATATAGTGATATTTTCAAACTTGGTTAACATAAATTGTGATCGTAATTTAAGGGATTGTATTGGGGTATTTGCGTAATATTATAGTTGGAATTATCTATAACTTGAAAGGGAGGTGAGGTATATACATATTGATATATATGTATACTTTTGGGCAGCACACCTTTTACTTTTGGGCAGCCAACCATTGACATTTCGCTACATCTAGTATCATATAATTTCACACCTCCTCTATAAGAATTCGTGTCCTTTAACTCTAAGAAACCTGTAGAACTTCCTCTAACCATACTATTAACAAAATTTCAAGAAAATCTTGGTCCTTTTGGCTGGAATTCGAGATACACCCTTTTCTTTGGTGAGTAGTCGAAATATGTTTTTGAGCTGAGTAGTGTTGATTACTTTTAGAATATCTCATTCACTAGAACTCCTTTTTCGGTGAATAAATATGATTTGAAAATATAATTCATATACCTACAACTCTTATGTTTGGGTACAACTGTAATTTAGCAGTTATGGATTCGAAATATGGGACGCAACATAGGACAAGTTCTGTCCAGATTTCGGATTTAGAAATGCTGCATGAACAACTGTTAGTGTATCGATGATATCTTTTAGTACAAAATATATTTTGCGGTGATTCTTGATTGTTTGCAACCGTAAGAGATGTACCTACATCTTTCATGAAGGATATACAATCCTGTTTTGTTGTTTTCCTTTTCAAATCTAAGTTGCGACATGTAGTACTTTGTTGCCCAGAATAATTATTTTGGGAGCATAGTCGTATTTGTACAGGCTAGGCTTACTTGTGAAGATAACCCTGTGTTAAGTCATCATTATTGAGCTACTAGAAATTAAATAAGTTATTAAATTCATTTTTTTAAGGTTGTATATACTCGTGTACAAGTTGAAGACCTTGATACGCTGGTTAGTCTGCTGTTTGAACTCTTGAAGTTGTGTTGGACTGTTTCTGCGCTAAAGAACTGACGTTTGTGTATAAACTTGTACTTGCACTCTTTTAACTGCTGGAGTATTTGAAAGTTGATCTTGTTACCTTGGCTACCTCTTGTCACTTTGCATTGTCGTGTTGGTATCCTTTAAGACGTTAAAAAAGCTTGTGTAACTCGCCCACTTGTACGGATTGTTTGATGACTTGGCACTCTTGTTGGGACCTTTTCCTTCTTGTGGCTATGACTTTGTCACTATTGGCATGCCTCTTGATTTGGATCATTTGCCATCTTGACTTTTGATTTTTAGTCCATATTCAGAATGGAAGTTGTCCATTTTAAGTACGAACTAGAAAGTCATTTTTAATATGGTTCTTGGTTCTCTTGATTATTAGGCTTTGACCCTTCTTGATACAGGGCATCGGCCCTTTTTGATACCTGTTTGTGTTTGGTGTGACAACATGATGTATTTATTAGGAGAGCCTTGTTATTTAATCTCTTGGAAAATGGTGCTATGACCGTTCTTGACATTTGGATCTTTAAATATCGAGCTTCATTCTCTTTATATATTGTTTACTTGATTTGTTTGTTATGTTTCAATTGTGCTGCCTATGACTTGAGAAAGGTAGCTTGGTGAATCTGAGGGCTCCAAACCTAAAGTTTTTACACCACTAAGCTATATGCTTAGCGATAGGTGTGTCTATCATAGGGAATGATCGAGAGGAGGCGTGAAGTTGGCCATTGGAGATGGAGATTTTGAGAGCCTTGAGGAAAATCACATTTGCATATAGGCATCTATATTTTGTATAAACCTTGGGACTTATACATGATCTATGAGTTGTATATTTACATGAAATTTTGAGGGTTAATTTGATCATGTCACCATGGGTTGTAATATAAGTATGGCTATATGTTTTGGTCTTTTGGGGTGTGTAAGCCCAAGTCTTGTAATATATTAAATTTACCACTTGTTTTGAATGGTTGTGTCAAGCATGAACCACCTAATTTGGGTACTCGGAAGTTGGTAATATTCTTTTTATATCATTTTTGCAGTGTGAGGATAATATATGCATAAAAATCTCATGAGTTATTGGCTTATATTATTTTGGAAAGGTTTTTCCACCATAAATTAAATTTTTGCGCAATATCAATTTGACATCAAATAAATGTTTAAATGGGCAGGATGCACATCCTTAACTATTTTTGTTTTTCTCTTTATGAACCTAATCCCTCTACTAAATTATAATAAATATGGCCATAGTTAATCTCTTTTAAATGTCGCAAGTATTTAATTAGATTTCTTGTTTAAGTGGTAGTATCCTTTCGAAAGGGTCGCTATAGTCAACACCATCTAGTACATAAGAAGTTATCGGGACGTAGCCCATAGATCACATACAATACTGAAAAGTAAAGACATATTGGAATAAAGGCTCGGTCCTCGGAACATGAGGACTCACCAATCTTCAATATCTACTAAGTGATCCCTAGCCACGGAGATATGAATCTAGAACTTCAAACCCTACATCTAGAAGAATGTAGGCATGAGTATACGTTAGTACAAATATGTACAAGGTATTATAGCAATGCATAAAAGTTAAAAAAAACCATGCTAAAAGGACCTTTTCATGACATGCATGACAAAGCTAAAAACAAGAGAAAGAGGGGTTAGAAAACATAATTCAAAGAAACATGGTCAATGTAAGCTAAAATCCTTAAACCATTCGTGAGATACTTCGAGAAGTAACCTTAGTTCATTATTGTGGGAGATTTACCTTTAACCAACATTGAGACCATGCAAGCTACTAACATGCACTTCGGTTTCTAACCCACAACGAAAAGGGGTGTCCTACTTGCCAAGGTAAGACCATGAACTTCTAGCTTATGTGGATCCACTAGCTAATGTCTATCTAGACAACCTATGGTGGCACATAGTTTATGAGACATGGGTAATCGCCACTTGTCCACTTGATGCTAAGCATAAATCTCACAGAATATTAATTAGTCATAACTTTTCTTAACATTCATGAGACATGGGTCATCGCCGCTTGTCTTATCATTGAAGGTCATGTGTAATCGCCGCTTGCCTCATTATCCATGGAAGGGCACATCAAGTAACCAATCCAAACTAAGTTTCATTAGAATAGATCCTTAAGTCTTGATTTAATATTTGTTAGAAGACCTTTCAACCTTATGAATACTTTATGCGAGAAATACTTTCACAGCAACATCAACATTAATTCTTCGATATCAAAGAAAGTCTTAAATCATTTTCATTAATTTCATAAGAACATGTATATCTTCATAAACTTGACTTTCATGATTCTAAAGGTTCATCAGATGAACAATTCTAGAAAACATTGATTTCACATGGGTTAATGGGAATTCAACTTAGAAACATGTAATTTCTTAAACTCATGCATAAAAATACATAAATAAATCAATAATACCACACCTGGCAAGAACAATGAGATTAAGTAAAAACCCTAACATCCATTGGAGATTCTACCTTGTGAAAATAGGAGAATTTAGGAAGCCTATGAAGGAAAGGACTCCATAGGTGAATACTATCATACATTAATGCCAAGAGCATATAATCAATTGTGAAATTGGAGACTTGACTTTAAACCATAGTTTTCTTATTCAAGCTTTTAAAGAGAAAAATATTTGGGAGGATAAACATGTTATTCTTTTAGGAATTGGATAGAATAAATTCAATTAGAAGATTTTGGGGATAAAAACATTTATATAGGGCCTCTAATTTGAGGTAAAACGACATAGTATTGGGTTAGAATAATTAGAAAAAGACCTAAAAGCCATTTTTATAAATAATTGTCGACCTCACTAATGGCCAGACCTATGGACCATTGGTTAGACCACGGGCCCTCTTTGTCGGTCTTTGGTGGGTTCACCAATCTTGGACCCCCATCGATTGAACCTGTGGGTCCACATGCGGGACGTGCACCTTCACCGTGGGTCCCGACTTTTGGTTCTAAGATTTCTTTAAGTCAATGACTCACCTACGAGACCTACCTACAGCTCGCGCATTAGACGACGGACCATCCTAGTGAACTGTATGAAAAATACTGAAATTCGACATGTTTGGGAAAAATTGGATTTACCAACCACAGGCCTATCTATGGACCATGTGTCAAACCACGGACCATCGGTTTCTCCATTACTTCTGGCACCAGATCTTGCAGACCTATAATTTTCCCATCTTTTTGAATCTGAGGTGTTACATTATCTCACCCTTGGGAACATTCGTCCTCGAATGAGATAAAAGACATCATATGGAGGGAAGGAACTTAACCTAACAGCCCAACATGAATGCAATTATATAAATGCATATGTCCGAGGAGGAAAAATCAACTCTAAGCTAACGTTTGTTCAAACATCATCTCATGAAGTCTATATGCAACTCATACTAAATTGCACATACACATGAAGAAATCAATCAGGTTAACTCTTTTTCTCAAAATTTATGTTTTTTATGAACATTCATAACTGAGGTAATCATAGGAATATCTAAGACACATGACACCAAAAGAGTAAACCATGAGGAACTAGATACTTCAAGCTAGTGTAGGGACGAAAGGAAAGAGGTGAGGATAACGGGAAATCACATTGCCCTCGGTCTCCCAGTTAGCTCCATCAACTTACTGATCCTCCATAGAACCTTTACGGAAGCAACCTTTTTGTTTCTCTACTTCTTAACTTGCCGATCTAAAATCTCAACCGGAACTTCCTCATAAGAAAGATTTTCCTTAACTCCCAAACATTCTAAGGGAACTATAGATGTAAGATGTCCAACAAATTTCTTCAACAAGGAGCCATAGAAAACTGGACGCACTGATGCCAATTCATTAGGCAAATCAAGCTCATAAGCAACTTCGCCAATACGCCTCAAATTCTGATATGGGCCCACATAGCAGGGACTAATCTTCATATTCTTCCCAATTCTCATTACACCCTTCATGGGTGAACTTTTTAAGTAAATCTAGTCATGTACATTAAAATCAAATCTCTTTTTCTTACATAGGCATATGACTTTTGTGGACTTTGAGATATTTTCAACTTTTTTCTAATAAAACAAACTTTCTCCATAGCCTCATGTACCAATTAATGACCTATCAAGGAGACTCCATCCACTTCAAACCAACATATAAGGGATCTACACCTCCTACCATAATGAGCCTCAAATGGAGTCATTCCAATGCTTGAGTGATAGTTATTATTATATGCCAATTCAATCAAAGGAAAATGATCATTCCAATTACCCTTGAAATAAATGACACATGCTCTAAACATAACTCATAAGTTTTGATAGTACTCTCCGCTTGCCCATCATTTTGTGGATAACATGACGTAGTAAGATTAACACGAGTACTAAGACCCTTTTGAAATGAGTTCCAAAATTGAGAAGTGAATAGGGTACCACGATTGGAGATAATGGATAGGGGCACTTCATACAACCTAACCATTTCCCTCAAATACAACATATCACAGTCCTCTGTCGAATAGGAAACCTATATGAGAATGAAATAAGATGATTTTGTCATTCGATCTACAATAACTCAAATCGAGTCATGCTGGTGCTGGATGCGTGGTAAACAAACGATGAAGTCCATATTCAAGTCTTCACACTTCTAACTAGGACTACTGTTGTCTTGGGACAAACCTCCAAATTTTTGAGGCTCTACTTTCACTGGTTGACAATTTGGACACTTTACGAGAAATTCTGCAATATCCTTCTTCATCCATTCTACCAATAGAGCTCACACAAGTCACGGTACATCTTGGCGGCTCTTGGATGAATGGAATATCAAGAACTATGGGCTTTTGATACGATTTTCCCTCTCAAGTCATCAAAATTAGGGACGCACAAATGACCTTGATATCAAAGTACACCACCTCCCCCTTGGGAGAAATCCTCTACAGACTTTTTAAGCACCGCTTATTTCAATTCAACCAAAGTAAGATCAAGACCTTGCTAGGCTTTCACATTTGCCACAAAAGACGATTCTGAACCATTATGAACCATAACACCACCATTGATAGAGTTATCTAACCAAACACTCAATCAGGCCAATCTATGAACATCTCGAATCAACTCCTTTTTATCATCCTCTATATGAGCAATGCTACCCATTGATAATCGACTAAGAGCATCCGCCACCACATTTTCCTTGCCGAGGTGATACAAATCATTCAAGTCATAATCCTTTAATAGCTCAAGCCACCTTTTTTGGAAAATATTTAGATCATTTTGATTAAACATATATTGCAAACTCTTGTGGTCAGTAAGACATCTATATGAACACCATACAAGTATGCCTCCAAATCTTTAGAGCAAACACAACTGTCGCTAGTTCAAGGTCATGGATAGGATAATTATTTTCACGAATTTTAAGTTGGCTTAACGTATAGGCAATGACATTCCCATTTTGCATAAGGACACATCCTAACCTAATTCTCAAGGTGTCGCAATAAAAAACAAATCCATCAGTTCCTTCTGGTAGAGTTAATACCAGAGCAGAAGTAAGTCTATCTTTTCAATCTTGAAAACCCTTTTCACACGCTTCGGACCATATGAACTTAATCTTCTTTTGAGTCAATGCCTTCAATGGAGAGGCAATCGAATAAAATGCTTCAACAAACTTTCTATAATAACTAATCAAACCAAAGAAATTCCTAATATCCAAAGGGGATAGAGGTCTAGGTCAATTCTTAACCGTATCCATCTTCTACATAATACCCTTACTAGAAACAATATAGCCAAGAAAAGCCACAAACCTTAGCCAAAACTCTCTTTTGTTAAACTTTTCAAAGAGTTGTTGTTCCTTGAGGACTTGCAATAGAATCCTCAAATAATCAGAATGCTCGTCTTCACTCCTTTAAAAAAATCAATATATCATCAATGAACACAATAACAAACATATCAAGGTATTGTCTAAACACCCTATTCATCAAATCAATAAATATCGTTGGAGCATTAGTCAAACCAAATGACATTAACAAAAACTCAAAATGACCATACTGAGTTTGAAAATCCATCTTCGGAATGTCATCTTCCTTCACCCTCAATTGGTGAAAACCTGATTGAAGGTCAATCTTCGAGAAGTAACATGCTCCTTGAAGTTGATAAAACAAATCATCCATCCTTGGGAGTGGATATTTGTTCTTAAAGGTTACCTTGTTCAATTGCCGGTAGTCAATACACATTCGGAGTGAACCATCTGTATTTCTAACCATGGAGAGGCACTCGCTAGGATGAAACCCTTATCCAACAAATCATTCAATTGCTCTTTTAATTCATTATGTTCTACTAGATATATACGATAAGGAGGAATAGAGATAGGATGAGATAGGATGTGTATCTGGGAGTAGGTCAATACCAAAATCTATTTCCCTTTCCAGTGGAACACCTGATAGATTATCAGGAAATAATTCTTGGAACTCATTATAAATAGAGATCGACACAATAGTAGGGGCTTCAGAATCCATATCTCTAACCCTAACAAGATTATATATGCAACCCTTAGAAATCATCTTTCTAGCTTTAATACAAGAAACAAGGTAACTCTTACGTATAGAATTTCCCCCTTTCCATTCTAGGATGGGTTCATTTGGAAATTGAAAGTTGACTACACCGGTTCTACAATCAGTAGAAGCATAACATGAATGCAGTAAATCGATCCCAAGAATAACATCAAAATCTAACATATCAAGATCTATAAGATCAAAATGAGTGACACTATGGGTCAAGGAGACGAGGCACTTTCAATAGACCCTCACAACCACAATAGAATCACTAACAGGAGTAGAGACAGAAAAAGGCTCTACTAATACATCCTGAAGAATATCAAACCTCATAGCCACATATAGTGTTACAGTAGACAAGGAACAACCGGGGTCAAGTAAAGCATAAACAAAAAGTTGGAAAACTTTCAACATACCGTTAACCATATCAGGAGAACCCTCTTGCTCATCACGAGCTTGAAGTGCATATAATCTGTTTTGCTTCTGAATATTACTAGATCCTGATGAAGGGTAAGGTGGAACCCGTCGCTGATTATATCCATAATTCTTAGCAACTGAAGGGCAATCCCTTATCTTCTGATTCATCTTGCCACAACTAAAACATGTATTAGAGCCAGGTAGACATTTACAGTCATGCTTTCTTCCACACTTGGAGCAAGTAGAAAATGAAGATCTACCACCATTTTCTCCTTGAGGCTTAGGGTTAAACACCCTATCTTTGTTGAACTTAGGAGAAGCGTTGGAGTATCCTTGACAGGAGAACTTTTGTCAGTACTTAGAACGACCATGTCTCTTGAATCTTGAATGTGAAAAGTCACCATCACCGGTTTTGGTCCCCTTTTCCTCCCTAAACCTTTCCATGAGTTTCTCCTCTTTAACATGTTTAGAATATACCATGAGGTAAGAAATTTATGTATCACTAATAAGCATAACGGTACAACATTTCTTAACCACCATTTCAGACACACCCGAAACAAACTTCCCCATTCTAGCCCTAGGATCGACAACCATAGTAGGAGCATATCGAGACAATTGTGTGAATTTCAAAGAATATTCCTTCACACTCATAATTGCTTGATGATGGTTGATGAATTCAAGCACCTTTGCCTTCCTCATCTCAAGGGGAAATAACCTATCAAGAAAAGCGACTTTAAACTTTTCCCAATCAAGAGAACCCGTGTTATCCGCCCTCTCTTACATCCATTGGTTGAACCATAGTTGAGCAACACCATATTTAGCGGCCAATTCCTCCTTTTCCACCGGCATCACTCCAATGATCATCAACACGCCACTACAAGAAAATGGATTTTTAACAACCAAATTATAACAAAAGAATATAATTCTGGTCGTTATAAGTATATTTATAACGTCAATTTTTTTCCAATCGTTAAAAGACAATTTTAAAGTTGTATTAGTAAGGCAACAATATTCGGACCTCAAATTCTTTTACATGAAGACGTTAATAACTAAAATTTGACACATATTTTTACTTTCCCATTTTATATTTCACAAAAGACTTATTATACTCCCCTTACCTCCCCACCCCCTACTGCTGGTCTCCCATTATCCCCACCCCGTACTTCTGGTCTCACATTACCACCACCCCTCCGTAGAACACATAACAAAAGAACATATCTCAATTTTTCCGCAGAAGCTCACGCGCACCCACTCCCCCACCCCTCGGAAAGGATGCTCATTTTTCTCTAGAATGTGTCTTCCATCTTCTCCATTAGAAATAGAGATACCTAAGGGAGTGAATAACTCAAATCCTTAATCTGAGTGACTCTTCAGTTCCACTACATAAGTGATTTGTTGGAGAAAAATCAGCAAAACAGACCATAATAATTGTGGTAGCGTTCCTAAAATTCAGGTTTGTTTGCGAAAATTAAGCTATAGCTCACTGTTGAAGCTCTTATAAAGGAAATCAATGTCTATTTTTTCTAATTGCATAAGTCGAATTTTTCTCTTTACTTCAAATTTCACCTGAGTTTTGCTGGTCTCTACTGCGTGTGATAGTAACTTGACATATTCTTGGACATTCCATTTCTTCAAAGTAAGTTTAGGATTTTTTGACTATGAATTGTTACGTGAAATTTTTGATTTTGACCATTTTTGTGTTTATGCTTTATGATTCGTTAGTTTTTTCAGTAGGTTTTTGGTGCACATGCTCTTAAATTATGTATACTAGTAATTATTACAGGCATATGCTTGTGGGTATTGATGTGTGTATTGTTGGTAGCCTCGATTGACAATCAAAATAAGTCGCAGTAATGAAATTATTGAATAAATTTGTCCGTCACATAATTTCTAGGACAAAATTTCCGTTATAAATTTTGATGTAAACAACAAAGATTAGGTTTTCTTATTCCTGTTTTCTTTATATTTGTTATTGTTCTGGTCACAACAAACTAAAGTTGTACAACTAATATGAAATTAAAACACTATCTTATCAATAACAAAAAGAGTGGCCGAGGACCTGACCTTCTATGTAAATAAGATGCTTTACTTTGCAAAAAAATGTAGCAAGGAGGAATTCTATATAATCTTTTTGCTAATCTATGGTAACTTTAATTCTGTAACTTACAAAAAAATATTAGTTTTGTTACACCTAAGTGTAATGTAAGAAATTTTACCCTAGTCTTATTGGTTTTGTTGTGTCTGTGTTGCTTTATTACTTTATGATTATTTTGTATCATCTACAAGAGCAGGTACACATCTTGAATTTTTTCATCAGGGTGGGGAATAAGAAATGGCTGAATTTTTACTATGCAAACTTTGAAAACTTGGCTGAATACAATATTCACTTGCTGGAAGCCTTGTTTCAGCTTAGCTACATTATAAAAATCAAGCTCTTCTTTTAAGGATATTTGAAAATATTACTCCTCCATCGAAAAAAGCATACCCCACTTACTCAAATTTTGTTTTTCTTACTTTTGTTTTGAGTTCGTTTCAACAATAACATTTCTTTAGTCTTTCTTTTTTAGCACCACTTTAGTTTCGACTATCCACGTGACATTTCTATGATCACAAAATTAAAGGATATCTTAATACGTTCTACGTATCTTTTAGTTTAGGACCATAATATTCAAAAGTTTTGTGTTTTCTTTCTTAAGCTTTATATCTATTCAAAATGAGAGAGCTTTGTCTGTCACACTTAAGAGGTTCACTTTCCACATTCATTAGTAACTCAAATCACTCTCTTTCCATACCTTTCATTATGTCATGTTCTAACAAAATCTTTCTATTGTTTCTTTCATTTCTTCTAATTCATCCACTTGAATCTATTCCTAGTATCATCCCACTAAATGGCTCATATACTGATAAATGTGGCAACATTGCCCTAAAATATCCCTTTGGTTTTGGTTTTGGTTGTGGACATCCTCCATTTTCAAGATTCATAAAATGCACTACTTCTGGAGTTCTTCAATTTTCCACTACCTCGGGCATTTACACTATATCCTCATTAGACTACTCAACCAACACATTTGTTTTAACTGACCCCTTTATTTCAACATGTTCCTTAATGCAGAATTTAGGCAGTTTTACGTTGGATCATGATGATTCAACTCCCTTTAGTATTATGAAACAAAACATGTTTGTTTTACTAGGATATTCGACAACATATGTTGTGTTTGATCCAAAACAAGACTTGTGTGATAGCAATTCAGGTTCAAATATGTGCAGGGGAATGTATTCTTGTAAATGGGTGACTGGGATTGGATTAGAACCAAATGATACAATTTCAATATGTTGTGTTTATGATCGACCAGTTCATATTGGTTCAGGTTATGGTTTGAACTTGCCTAGGTTTCAGTGTTCTTCGTATTTATCAATGTATGGTTTTGGATCCTATGAAATGGGAGTTTGGAATTTCTTTGTTGTGTAATGATTCATATTATGTTGATGAGTCTTGCAAGAACTATGGGGATAGTGATGGATCTTGTGGTTTTTCTGGTGTAGATGAGTCTTTTGCTTGTATTTGTAGGAATGGTGTCCTAGAAATGTATTCAACCATTTCTTTGTTAAGCAATAAATAAGTTATATTCTGATAAGGAGTGATAGCAACATCTTGACGTTGCAATCTCAAAACCACCTTGTCTATACCTTTACTAGTTTATAAAGGTTATCATCATTGTATTCATTAGCTGGAATTCCCCTTCCCTTTCTGGCCAGCATCTTCAATCTCACTTTTTTCCTTCATTTTATACCTAATTTAGTGTAGTTGTTGACTTACCCTTTCAAATAGTTTTAGTTGATGAATAAGCCATATCTGGCAGTATTCATAAATCACTCTCTGCTAGCATCTCCATTAAATACAATTCTCGTTGATCCAATTGCTGGGTTTGATTTTTTATTCCTCTTCCAACATTGTCATTTCCTAAGAATCAATTATTGGCCCGGGTGACAGCTTCTAGTGGTCTATGGCTTGGTGATGAGTCCATAAATCGGACTCATTTAGGGCTGTATTTTGATAAAATTAGTGTCCTCAAATGCATATTTTGTCTTAATATATGATGAAAACCCTTAAGTTTTAGGTATTTGGAGTTGGAGGGAAAGCAAGGACACTACTTAGCAAAGAGGGACAAAGGCAGCTGAAATAACGAAGAAATGAAGATCTGAGAATCGCCGAACCCGTTCGGTGAGACGCCAAAAGGTCTTATCCTTGCCTTTAGTTCCAGTGTACTGAGCCCTGAAAGAAAGGATCAAATCGACGGTCAAAAGGAGCAGTCGGCATGTCACCGAGCAGTTCCGCAAAGCAGTACTATGTCGCCCAATGATCCAAAACACGATGATGCTGAAGGATAGAGCAAGATGATGATAAAACCTACCAAAGGGCGGATCGCCGAGTTGATCGGCGATCTCGACTAACAACGCCGAATGATCCACTGCAGTAGAAATTTTTGAAAACTATAAATACTCGTTGAGCGTTGTAGCTTAATATGAGATTTTTAATATAGAATTTTTAACATAGAATTTTGAGTTCTAAGTTTGGAGATGGTTTTGAAGAACTTGAGGATTCAAAGGGTTTGAACTCCAAGAATTTGGACTTGGGTCTTGTGGATTCTTCACTCTTTGCTTGTTTTGAGACTTAAATCTTCATACCCATTTGAATGCAAACGCATATTGGTATAAATTTCTATCTCTTTTATGTGTCTAGCTAAAAACCCCAATTCTTGGGGTGTGATTTTGTGAATATGGGTTAGATTATCTGTTGGGTCTTACTTGTTGATGCTTTATTTGTTGTTTAGATGTGATTTCATTTAGTAGGTGTGGTGGAACCTAATGAAATTGTAGTTGCAAATACTATTTCACCTTTGTGTTTTCGGCTTGCTCGAGAGAGAGGTCGTAAAACTAAGACTACTAAATTGATGGCCGTTGGGATTGGGTCGACATGAGGTTCAGCTCGAGAGAGTGAACCCTAGTTCTTCTCCCACACACTCAGCTTGAGAGAGTGAGTGCACTAAGGCAGAGGCCGTTCTTCATGCGGCAACTCGGTGTTTGATAGAAACCGAGTTGATTCGGGGTAAGTTGCTCGAGAGAGAATTTACCCCCACTATAGTCTAGCCTAGTCACAAATATTCAACGAATTTATTATCAAAAGCATGTACCCAATAGTTTAGTTTATCATGTATTCCTATCACATCCCAAGAATCTCCTCTCCTTGATTAGTACTCCTTATATTTTCGCTGATTTTTGTTTACTTATGACAAACCCCCATTGTTAATTGACACTCTTGTGTCACACCTTAGATTTAATATGTTCTTATTCGATAATGTTTTTAGCTATGACTAGTTAGGACTAAATTTTATTTTTCTATTAATTCTCAAAACCACTCCCTTAGCACTCGCCCCCAACCCTTGGTTGGGTTACTTTACTATTGTACGATCGTAGACACTTGCATTGGAAGTTGTGTCTTGATTATGCAAACATCAAAATGGCGCCGCTGCCGAGGAGTGGTGTTATTTGAGAATTCTTAGATTAGTAGAATTTTTGTTCTTCTTAGTTGTAGTTTACTCACTTAATCTTTAGTTTTATTTTGTTTGCTTGTGTGAATATTTCAGAAAACATGAGTGTTAACGGTAGCCACGGTAGCTAGGTGGGCCACCAAGACGACATCAGAAATCTCAACGATGTCCAAGATCCCAACATCAATGGCCCCCATCTCATGGGAGGTATTGGAGCTATCCGGTTACCTCCAGCCGAGGGAAATGCAGTGTTCCATATAATGAGTACTATGTAGCAACTCTTGCAACTAAAGGGACTTTTCAGCGGGTTGGCTCATGAGGATCCTAACGAGCATCTTCGGAACTTCGTGGATGTGTGCGGACCGTTCTTGTTCAAAAACATCTCTCAGGAGTCAGTCCGGTTAAGATTATTCCCTTTCTTGTTGACAGGAGAGGCGTGCAAATGGCTGGCCGAATTGCCGCGTGAATCCATGACTTCCTGGGAGGAATTGGTAACCGCATTTCAAGTGCGATTTTTCCCTCGCTTAAAGATGATGACCCTTTGGGATAGCATTCAGAGCTTTAAGCATTTGGAAGGAGAGCCTCTGCACAAAACTTGGTTACAGTTTAAAAAGTTGGTGTTTCAATGCCCAACCCATGGTTTTCCTGATAATGTGATGCTTCAGTACTTTAATCGGAGTTTGGACTCGATAAACAAAGAGGTCGCTGATCAACTTTCGCCTGGAGGTTTAATGCAATAGCCATATATAGTAGCAGCCCAACTTTTAGATGGCATGACAACCATCAACATAGCGTGGTACACTCACGAGGACCAAGTATCTCCTCTCACCTTCAAGCTATCTAAGGAGCAGACTGAAAAAGATCATGATAGAGACCAAAACATGGCCAAGATCATGACACATCTTGACATTTTATCCAAAAAATGTCATGGGGGCTGGTGCCCATGGTGTCAATATCGTGGGAGTCGGGTGTGCAAATCCTGAGAAGATAAAGTTTGAAGCCTTGTATAACGAGGAAGTAAATTTTCTAGCCAACCAAGGCGGTGGCTATCGTTCGAACTACCCAAGGCAGTGTGGTAACCAAGGTTGGGCTAGAGACGAAGGCTGGAAGGATCGAGATCATGAATAGAGGGACCGTAATCTTAATTGCAAGGATGGGGAGAGGATAAATATATGCCTCCCCATGAGCGCCAAAAGCCCAAGGACTCGGAAGGTGGCAGGTCTGAGGATATGCTCTCACGTATTTTCAACAAAGTTGAAGGGTCAGACAAAATGTTAAAAGGAATAAAAGAAGATGTGTCTACCATTAGTCAGACCATCACCTCCCATTCAGTTTCGATCAAGCAGTTAGAGACCCAAATGGGTCATATCTCGTCTCACCTCAATCTGAGACAGCAAGGAGCTTTGCCTAGTGATACTATGGCTAACCCCAAGAATGAGGTTTAAAGGCGGACTTGCGTTGTGCCACGACGTTAACTAAGACGTTATTTGGGAGGCAACCCAAAACTCTTTTATTGCTTTATGTTGGTTTTAGAAATAAGGGTGTGTTAATTGTGGAGGATTAAGTGTGGGAAGCATTTGGAAAGAAATAGATTGGCGAGAGAAATGTTTGGTTGGCGAGTCGCCAAAGTATTAGGTGACCCGACTCACATCGCCGTTTGATCCAACCCAGTTTGGGTTTGGGGTCTGTAAAACTCGGCGGGACCAAAGAAATGATTGGCGAGTCGCCGATCAGCTTGGCGAACCCAATTTGTATCGCCGTTTGGATTCCCAAATTAACTGGGGGGTTCTATAAAAAATGGAGAAGAATGTGATTGCTCGGCGTGATGCCGAATGGCTCGGCGCTCACGACTAATGTCACCGAGTGGTCAAGAACTAGACGGTTTTTCAAGGCAAAGGTTTAAAAGTTGCAATTTCCTACTCTCTCCCTCATTTTCAAACTTTACAAACTCACATCTAGATTTACTTTAAATATCGTTGCATCTCTTTTGTGTTTTGGTTGTTGAATTGTGCTCGAATCTGGAATGCATTGCCACTTAGCATCTTAATCGACATCTAAGGTTGGTTTCCAAGCCCTAAGTTCCTTTTATCAAAAGTTGTGCTCAAATGCAATGACATTACTTCAATAATATGTGTTGGTCCTCTTTGGTAGGATTAGAATTTTTGTTTGCTTGCTTTGATTCGATAATATTGACCTTACTGAGTTAAACAGTTGATTCCTGAAAAATTTTCCCTATAGTGGATGAAAAATCATAAATTATGCATAAGTGTCACTAGGTTTGAGCCTAATTTGGCTATTGCATATTTTGATTTTATTTTCGGTGGTTGCAGGGTTGAATTCGAGAAGATGGGTTGAAAATAGGTACGTTGAGCTATTTGGCGAGCTGGGTTGAACTCACCGAACAACTCAACGGTTCGCCTAACGTCCCCATCTCGCCTTTAATTTAATGATAAATGTGTTGTTGATTCTGTAACTTTCGGCGAGAAGCCTGATGTCGCCGAACGCACTCGGCGTCTCACCGAAAGACCTCTTGTTCATCCTTTGTCTGCACCCTTGTATCCTCTGTGCACTATACTCGGTGAATCGCCTAAGTGGTTGCGCGTTTCGCCAACTGGTTTGGTGGAGTTTTTTTGCAGCTGAACTTCTATGTTTTTGTTGAGATATTTTCTAAATCTTTCCTGAAGTTTTGCAGATATGGCTAGACCAAAAGTAGCTAGAAGAAATAGGCCACCCCGACAGATAAGAGCGAAAAATTTCAGGAAAGGTACAAGTGAAGCGAATCCTCCCAAGATGGGAAGTGAGGGCAAAAAGCCTAGTTCCAGCAAGAGATCTATCCCCCGAGATCCCATTGTCCCATTGTGGACTCGTGAATTCTGCACATCTATACATTCCTTCTCGGTGGCTCATGACTTGGACAATTTCAGCAAGCCAGTTGCCGTTGAACCTTCTGAAGTAGCTCCGGGGACTATTATTCAAGCCCAGGCTGACACATTTGGCACTTGTGCCCAGAAAGATGGAGCGACTGTGTAGACATGATTTTTCTCTACCTCCTTCTCTGTTTTTCTTTATTCTAAATTTTGGATATTATGTTAATTGCATTTGAGGACAAATTACTTTTATTTATGGTGGGGTGAGGCCCACCGTTATGTGCTATTCTTGAATTCTATTTCGTTTATTTATTTGGGTTGTAAGCTATAATTGTGTTAAATACTGCTTTCGTGGAAGGTTTGAGCTTGTGGCTCCGTGTTTTAAATTGCAAAATGATTTTGACCCTTAAATTGCAACCCTTCTGAAAATTTTTTGTCACTCCTTCTATGTTGAATGTGGTTGTTCCTTCGCAAATTTGAGTATCGGTTCCGATCAATACCGATAACTTGGATAGTGCTTATAATTGAACAAACATGAATGTGCGGCTACAATGAGGCCAAATGAAGTTACATAGACAATATGTGAACTCTTTGAATCTCATTGTGACTAGCCAATGATCAAATCAAGTCTCTTGTGATGATTGTTGCACACTAGCGAAAGTGTGGAGTCTTGTTTGACTTATAGTATCAATGCCTAGTGTGATGAGCTTACCTGTGAACTATGCATGATGGATCCCAGAATTTACCCTGTTGGTCCGGTCAACTAAGTGATGTTATCTCTTGATATGATCTTAAGCAACTTCTAAGAGTGTGAGCCAATTTGATATATACCTCTTTTGTGGCCTACCTTGTGAGTGTGTGAACCGCTTTTGAACACCCCTTGAGCCTTACCTTGCTTTGCAAGAAACTTGATGAAAACTAGACCCACTACAACATTTTAGTCCTACGGCCACACTAAATTTTGACAACGCTTATAAAGTGTTGCCTAAAATATATTTGGGTACGCTTTTAAAGTGTAGCCTATGTTTTTAGCTTTGGGCTTCAGTTGTATTGGCAACACTTATAAAGTGTATTCATTAATGGCACAGGCTACACTTTATAAGTGTTGTTACATTATGATTTAATTGGCAACACCTATTTACACATATGACCACACTTTAAAAGTGTATTATTTTTATAATTGTAAAAACAACACATTACAAGTGTTGCCTTAAAGTTTTCACTTAAATATCATATTCCCTCCAACATATTTTTAACTCTCCCTCCAATTTTTCATTGGCCAAAAAAATAAATATATTATAAAAAATAAAAACCTCTCAATTGTCAGGTCTTTGCCCTAAATCAAAAAACCTCTCAAATGCTCACAAGAATATTGTTTGCCCCCATTCTGAAATTTCTCAAAGGCTCACAAATCAACAGGTAATTCTTTAATGAATACATTATGTAATGATTTTTCACAAAGAAAATTGTAGAATGGTTTAAAGAAACTCTTGAGTTTTTTTCTCAATTTTCAGATTCATCATTGTTCATCAGGGATAGAACTAAAATACCTCATATGTTTCTCATTTTTCATCAGGGATAGAACGAAAGTACCTCATATTTTTCTCATTTTTCATCAGGGATAGAACAAAATGCTTCAGTTAAGAAGCTGATGTCTTAAAGTTGCATCCCATTGAAAGGATTTTGTTGGAGTAGAGTTTATCAGGTAGAAATTTCTATCTTTGAATATCCGAATTTATTCCATTTGGGTTTATTGCATGCGATTACAGATTTGGTTTGTGGGTTTTGATTTTATTGTGTTGTTGATACGATTTGTATTAATTTTTGGGAGTCTAGCGTGTAGTATAATACAATTTTTTATGTTGTTTATACGATTTAGTATACGTTTGTGTTTCTTTGTCTTTACTAGTTTGTGGAACTCGAGCTTCTTGTATTGACTAGAAAGAATTCTAACTTGTAGTAGTATTACACCCTCAGATAACAAAGGATTTCTCTTTGTTCAGATAGATTTTTCTTTGCCAATAGGAAAATCAGACCAATCGAGGGTTTTTTTTTGTGCAACTTCTGGACAAATTCCACATTCTAAAGGGTTTCTAGTTTATATGGTAAATCAGATGAAATTGTTGTTGTTTTCTCAACCTCGATGAACTTCTCTATCCTATATCTAAAATGTGTTATCAGGTAAATCGAAAAACTTCTACATACCAGTTCTAAAGGGTTTAAAAGGTATCCAAATTGACAATTTTTTGTGTCCAAAGATGCTTCTACGTTATCAGGTAAGACTCAAGAAGAATCATGTGTTTGTTAGAAGGACAAGAAGTGATTAAATATGGTACAGCGAGAGTGTGATAGTATAAATTATCCATATTGCTTTACCAAAGTAATACCCTATACAACATAACAAAGAAAACTAACAAATAAAACCGATGAATACACAAATATTAAAAATTAGTTAATCATTTACGCCCCTATATGTCATTACTCGCAAATACTAATCGTTTCCTCCCCTTTCATTTTAGGCAATACCTCTCATAATGTATTGCATTGTGTCATATCCTTTTTAAGACATGATGTGAGGTCAAAATACATATTTTTAATCATTATTTGCCTCACATTTAGTATTTATATTTGTCCTTTATGAGCATAAATTTTATGGATTGTGCTAAATTGTGTATTTTATTTGTAGGATTAAATTGGTGGAAAATTGGAGAAATTTGAAGCTAAAACGAATTAAAGATGAAAGGTTGAAGAAGGAAATCAAGCAGACAGCTTAATGGATTAAATTTAATAAAATAATATATTTATATATAA
>JAJOOF010009231.1:0-15390 GCA_029582545.1 Solanum lignicaule | reverse complement strand
TGAAGTCATAATAAAGAAATCTTCAAGTCCCTTTACAAGGTACAATCTGTTGGTCCTTCAAGAAATCTCTATTCATATATCCGCTTCCTCTTCAAGATAGTTGGCAAAATTATGAGAGCACCAATGAGGAAAAGCACAGACAAGGTCTTGAAATCATATAGATCTTTGACGGACTTCAGTTCCCCAAGGGTTAGGCCAGCCTAGAAAATTGAAGAATGACAGTAGCACTTATGAGGTCAGAATGATGCAAAAGAATGATCGGTTGGATAGCACAAGCAATATTGACACATTCGAGATATCAACCAAAATGTGCCAGCTCAGCCTCGAGTCCTGCCCAAAGCTAAGTTGGCTGCAAATTGTTGGGATCTTTGGTGTGGGTGTGACTTGAGAGACACAAAAAATAATCCCTCAGAAGGTTTAGGTACAAGCTCACAAGGCAGATCAATCACCAAATTATTCAACTACAGATAGGGGTATGTATCGGTCGATTCGGTTCGGTTTTAAGTATTATCGATTCGGTTTATCGGTTTTCAATTTTTAAATATACTAAACCGATAACCAAACCAATAAGATATTTGTTATCGGTTTTCAGTTTATCGGTTTTAGGTCTTTAACGGTTCGATTTTCGGTTTAATCAATAAGAAAATGCTTTCAAAACAAATATATGACTTATCCAATAATTTGACGTGATACGCATACATCGAAATAATCATCCCAAACGAGACAACAGGGACCAACTTTCTGTATTTTGGCCATCACAACAAAGTCTTGGTCAATTTTTTATCACCATAATATATAAAACGAGATCCCCTTTATGCAATAAAGAGAATCAAATAAAACCAAATCATAGACAAAAGTCAAAACAATAGCAAATGAGGCCATGCGTAAATCATATATAAAGAAAAGACCCAACTAGATGAAGTTCTTACCTTATTTTAAAACAAAAACACAAACTGAAGTAATACTAAAAAGTAAAACCTAAAGGTTAAATAATTAAATGCAGAGAGGAGAGTTAACTGTTAAGTAGTGTTAATTATTGCATAGGGTCTTTATAATTTTAATATAATATACTCCCAATTATATTAATATTTTTTGTTTAATATATTATATATATGTATAACTAAAAATTAAAATAGTAAATTATTATATTCTTAATGGGTTATCGGTTAGCCCAATATGAAAAAACCAATAATGAACCGATAACCCAATAAGTTTTTTTTGTAAAACCATTAAATAACCGTTAACTCAATAATTCAGTAACAATAAACCAATAACACTTTTTTCGGTTCAATTTATCGGTCGGTTCGGTTTTTGCACACCTCTAACTACAGAGTATTTCAACATACTATTCTGCCCAATATTTCTCAGTTCATTAGTCCACTGTATTTTCCTTTTTCTTTTACTGGAGTTAAACAAAGAATGCTCTTGATAAAACCGCCCCATCACTCCCACAAATTCGCAACTTATCTGTGGTAGCTAACTCTCCTGCTAACCAACAGATTAATCATGGTTTATTTTATACTATACGAATAACACTAGCATTGTTGAAGATGAACCATGCAAGTTATTCTAGAACTTCTTTACCAGATGTATCAATAATCGATTCAAGGATACAACAGTCTAAAACAGACTTCAAGGAGCAGAAAATACAGACAAGCAAGATGAAGAGAAAGCGGGGAAGGGAAAATAAAAACAAAAGGAAGAAAGAAACCACTACTATTAACAGAAAAAGACTTACCTTCACTGTAATATAAGCAGCTGGGATGAGACCAATCACGGTGGCCAAAAAGAAAATATGGAATGGTATATCCACAATAGGAGATGCCAAATTGATGAAAAGATTTGGCAATGTTGGAGTTATTCTCAAAAACAGCATGTAGTTGAGCAACTTATCCCGACGTTTGGCTATCTAAAACCAAAACATTTCACATTAGTGTGCGGTGTGCACCATAAAGAAAGCTACGGTGAATATAGTAGATAAAGAGGCAGCACATCACTAGCAATCGCTTTAAGAAGATTACAGACCTCTGCCTGGAAAAATCTCAACTTTTCAGGCCACATCCAGTTAACTATAGGCCTGCCGATCAATTTAGACAGAAAATAGCAGGATGATGCACCAGCTGTTGCATTAAAGACAACCAAGAGAAGCCCTCTGAAAACGCCAAAAAGTGCTCCAGCAAGTAAGGACATGAAAATTGTCCCAGGAATCATAAATGTCTGCATGAATATGTATGTTGAGCAGTAACCAAGAATAAATTTTGTGGGGTAGACTTCAGCGTACATTCCGAGATTATCCCTGGAAAAAAAGCCTAATATTAACATTGAAACAAAACAGAACCAGCTGAGAAAATAAGGACACACCTCATAAAGCAAGAGATACAGTGTCAAACCCAAATTAAGAAAAGTATAACATCATTAGCAGAAATTACGTGAAAATTTTCAATCATAGAGCAGCAATACATTCAGGTGGGGACCACCAGTGAGAAAGACTGCTAATATTAGACGTGTACTTTTTACTTTACTTTTCTTTCCTTTTGACAAACAAGAAATCCCTGAAAGCCAGTAGCGCAAGGTTCGAAACTCAGTGGATAATGGGCCATCCCTCTATCCTTTCCACTTAAATATTAGGTTTTTTTCTTGGGAAGAATTTGAACCCACGACGCGCACCTAACCCACTTATCACGCATTGCGCTCTTACCACCAAACCAAAATCCTGCAGGTGATGCCTAGTTACTATACTTGCACCGTACCTGAAAATTTTTGTAATTGCTACTGTCGGTGTTCCCAAGCCAAATGTTTGGGGTCAATGTGTATCATGTCTGTTTAATTTTCTTAATGTTACTTTCGCATATTTCTCGCGTCAGATATTTCCATAAGAAAATTAAAGATGATCTAATTGTCTCCAAATATTTCTGATAAGTCCAAGCTTTTGAAAATAAAGATGTGGGCTTTTCTCATTTTGAACAAAATGACAAACACAAAACATAGCATATGAATAATGTGCTACCCTGAACATCTTCAACAGGAAAAAGGGGTAAAATCTGTTGCCTCCTCATACTTGCTTCTGTTAAGATTATTATCATCACTTATTGAGGGGGCAGTGCACATCCATGCTCACAAGAGTTTGAATCAATGATCAAGCCACAACCCTTCACAAATATCAAGGGAGGGGAATCTAAAGTGAATGAGAAAGTCACAATCCATCCAGGAGGGCACGAATATTGGTTAAGGGGTTACAAGAAACAAGTAGAAAAATTTGTGACATCCGCAAGAACTACTTCCTAATACATAAAGTTAAAATCAACAAACCTCAGGAACATTTGAGGCCTAAAAATGCATAGACTGGTCACGCCACTGAAGGAGGGCATGAATATTGGTTAAAAGGTTACAAGAAGCAAGTAGAAAAATTTGTGACATCCACAAGAACAACTTCCTAATACAAAAAGTTATAATCAACAAACCTCAGGAACATTTGAGGCCTAAAAATGCATAGACTCATAATGCAGCTGTAGGAGGTTGGCCACATGAGCCACTGCGAACAGTTAGTGCTTTTCTGAGAAGTAACTAAGAGTTGGAATATCCAATTACTAACTGAACCCCTGCCATAACCACCAATGACAAATTCAGGGGGGGAGCCAAGTAGGGTCAAGGAAGTACATCCAAACCCCCTTCAGTGGAAAGCTACAGTATTTATACAACATTATCCCAGTAAAATCCCACAAAGTGGGCATAATTACACTATTTATACATGGTTAAAATTATTTTTATGCATAGTAGATGTTGAAACCCCTTTGCTTTTTCATGTGTTCACTTTTCATATTTTGAACCAACTTAATGAAAACGCTGGCTCCACCACTTATGGCAACACCATTCCTTGAAGAATCTATAAAGTTGACTAAAAGAACCACCAACTTGAGACAAGGCATATGTACAACAAAACTACCTGAAGTATGAAAAGAATTTTCCCTAAATACAAATATATAGTAGTATCTAAGTCAAAACAGGAGCTTATCCATCCCAGAAATGCAGTATCGTTACACAAAAAAAACTATTTTATTAACTTCAACTCATAATTTCCAATACATTACCTAAAGATTACAAAAATGCCAAAAGTAAGGGAATATAAATACAAAAAAAAGCAGTGTCAAAAGTGAGCCTACTTGAGAATCCGGAGATCGGAGATGGTACGAGGCAGCTTCAATTTACCATACTCAGCAGCTGGCATTGACAAGTATAAGCAAAACAATCCTGTTGAGAACACCAAAATAACCCCAAAAGCTGCTGCAAATTCCCAACTTGACAATGGAAACCTCCCTTCCTTAAACCTCTTAGCTGTTGGCGAATCCAATTCAGCTGCACACGACATATCCATACTCTTCTTCTCTTCTTCATCCCTTGTAACCAACCGACTTGTGTCCACCACTATATTTCTCGGTGCAGCCATTGAAATTGACAGCAATGGTCTCTAATCTTCAATCATATTGATCCAATCACAAACTTCAAATTTCCAAGTGTTGTTCAGCTCACAAATCTAGCCAAAGAAAAATCCCAATAAATTACTGAAAATATTTCAAACTAAAGCTAAATCAAGAACAAAACAAACCCAGATTTTGTTTTCTGAAAAATCCGAATGGAAATGAATGAAATTAGCAGAAAACAGAGAATTGGGAGCTGGGTTTACAGCACAGTATACACAAAGAAGAAAGGGAAAAAAAACTGCTAACGAGAAAGGAGAAATATTTAATAAGTTAGGGATTTGGATATTTTCTTCTATTGTTTTATTTTTTAGAATTTTTTTGTTTGGGATATTTCCTTTTTTTATAAAGTATATGCTTTTCTTGATTTGGTGGAGATTGAAAGAAAGTGAGAGCTAAGATGGGAAGTGGTGCACGAGGGGAGGATATTTTAATTTGTAATTTAGAAAATTCGCATAATTAATATTTTTTAAATTTATTAATAATTATTTATTATTGACTTGATATATGAATTAAGAAGCATTAAAAATGATAGGAGTAATTTTACCAAACTACCTTTACTAAATATAAGTCATCTAAAGTTCTAAACATTAAAAAATGAATAATATTAAATAGCAAGAATAAAACAGATTGTTCATTAAATTTAAGAAAAAATAGCTAACTAGTCAAAATTCCTAATATAATTGATAAAAATATCTATCCTTTAAAATAATTATTAAAAATATCAATATTTTAGTTATATAACAAATTAAATGAGCAACTTTCACATATAGCAAACATAAAAATCATATTTGTATCTTATAGCTATAGTTTGCATAATTGTACTCCATAGCAAATTTTATGTTTGCTATGGAACTATTAATCTGTATATTTCAGGATTCATTCGAAGCTATATATAATTTTATTTTCTAAATAAATTTAATAAAAGGCTGTAAATTCTGTTAAAAAAAGGAAGACAATCGCTAAACTCACGCAAAAAGATCTATTTCCTTCTACGACTTCTTCATCAGTAGTGACTCCATTGTAACTGAGTACATGTTTGCCTAGAAATTTAACACCTTGAAAAATAATACATATACAGTTTTACTCAAATATACATATACACATAACTATGACTTACTGTGTATAAATATGACACAAATACAGTAAGCGAATTGTATAAAATAAGATTTAATTCAATTTATCCTATACAAGTTTTATAAATAAGATTATACCTTATACAACACATTTCAATTGTATAATCATTTATATTGTATATGTAGTGAGATTATTGTACTTCTATTAATGGAGAAAGTTTGTATATTAAACCTAATGGCTAAAAAAATACAGATCTATATAAATAAACATATAAAAAAGTACATATAGTCATTCTGTATAACACTAATTTTATCTGAATATAACATAAACATGTTTTATGTGGATATTATATATTATACAAAACATTTCAATTGTATAATTGTTAATATTGTATATATGGTAAAATTGTTATAATAACTATCGCTATTTATTCAAAAAGTTTGTATAAACAAACAGATATAAGGCAAAAATTTACAGAGACTAATATACAATTGTAACATATACAAATTAATGATTATACAAATACCTGAACTTCTTCATGTTCATCTTGCTCTAATGAGCGAGAAACAATTCTAATATACAATTGCTTTATACAATAAGTTTGTATATTAACCTAATGGCTAATATACAATTGATTTTCCTTTCCTCTTCTTACTTGAACTAGAATCGTACTGATCTTTGTCACCTCTCTCAACAATTTCAGATTGCTTCGATTTTGCACTAATTTCACCCAATCTGATTGGGTCATTCTTAAATTTGGATCTGATGTCTTTAATTTCTTTGAATTTGGCTATTGAACCTGCAACCTCTCCAAAATTCTGAGTTAGACCCAAGGAAAATGTTCATCCATTGTATAAGTGAAAAATTTGTATGGATTATGATTTCATATGAAAGTTAAAGAAATAAGGGAAAAATTGGGGGGGGGGGGGGGGAATTTTATTTAGAGGTTTTGGCGGTACCTGAAATTTTTGAAATCGCGTAGTAGTGAAGATTTGAAATTTAAACTGATTTTGTGGAGAGAATTTAGGAGAAACTGAAGGGTATGGGAGAGAGGAAAGAGATAAAGTGAATTGTATAAAGGAAATGACTTCCGTTTTTTTTTAAAGTAGCAAGATATGTAGCTACCCAAAGGAAATAAATGAAACAGTAGCTATATTATTTATTTTCAATTAATAGTTTGTCATTATGCACAATTTTCCCTTAAATGTATCCAAATGTAATTCCTTATTTTTCTCTAATAAGGCCCACAACTGCCAAAATTAACTAGATTATCTCCATATTACTCTCTCACGTTTTCCAACCAAATTCTCTCACTTCAAATTACTTCCATCTTTCCTTCTTGAAACACTTTCTTCTTAAAGTCGAAATCCTGATTATCTCTCTTCCATATTCAATATATTTTTTAGAAATCTTATCAATCAAGCAAAAGATTTAAATCACAAGCAAAATATTTAAATCTCAAAGACTTTCTTCGAGATTTTTCGTGATATTGTCTATTTATGATTTTTCACAATTTTTACCATTTTGATTTGGATTTTAGTGAATTTTATTTGGTATTCGAGATTGATTAGTAATCATCATTAACATTCATATATCATATATTTTATTTTATTTTATATACATAACGCGTGTTTAGTAATTTCGTCATTTTTTCCTAGGGTTTTAGGTAAGGGGAAAGCATGTGATTTTCACTTTAATGTCTGATTCAAAGAGGATTACAAGAGGTATCTCATATAATCACCAGCTTTTTGGGGATTTTTCCTCTTTTGATCTATGCATTACGCAAGAATTGTTCAAAAATATAGGTTCTGCGACTAAAATGATTGAAAATAGCATATCTAAATTTCGACATGATCCTTATACCCACAAGAGTAATAAATCCAACCGTCCAAAAAAAAAGAAGAAAAATTGTGGGTACTGAAAAAGTTGATGAACTTGATGAAAATCAAAGGGATGAAGAACAACTTTCCGAACATCAAATCAATGAAGTGGTATTTAATTATGTTTCACAAAATTTTTAGTAAATATTTTGAATGTGTTGTCATAATAGTTAAGTATGTGTAGAGCCATCAATATGGGCTAGGCTTGTTGGGCCGACCCGGCTTAACCCGTGATTTGATAGGGATGTGCTACGATTTTTGGAGCCCATTTAAGAAAAAGACTTTGTAGCCCGGTCTGAATAAGCCTGCCGATTTGTGGGGCTTGAGAAATATGGATAGGGCCGGCCCGTGGGCCAAATAAAAATAAAATAGAGTTTTAAAAATAACAAGAGTCTAAACTCAAAATCTATTTAAAATTTGAAATATTACAATTTAAATAACAAATTATGTTTATACAATATGAAATACATAAAATAAAAATTCCCTAAATTTCTAGGGATTCACTACATAGGTCATAGCCTATGGAATATTGTCATAGTTTTTGTGTTTTTTTATGATCATTGGAAAATAATTAGGTTAATATTTCTATTTAGCTATTTATGCTTTTACTTTGAAATCAAACTTAATAAATATTTTAAATATAATTTTATTTGTGTATTTGATTAGCAAGTAATAGCACTAACACCATGTAATATTGTCTTGTCGATATTTATGATAATATTGTTAAATTATAATTTAATTTAAAAAAAATATACTTTTAAGAAAAGAGGGTTGGCCCGGCAAAGCCCGTAACCCACGTACTTGTGGGCTGAGCCGACCATTTTCTGGCCCACACAAAAAATGGGCTAGCACGACCTGACCAGTCAAATTTCAAAGTTTGTATGGGTTAGCCCGGATGGGGTGACCCAACCCATATTGACAGCTCTAAGTATTTGAATGCATGTCTATTTCGATGAGTGATAAGTACTTTAAAACGTAATTTGTATTTTTATTGAATAGAACAAAGTTTAAAGTTCAAGATTGTTGGAATTGTTTTGCCCTTCATTCACATTTTTTAGTTGATAAGTTTAAGAGAGTTAACTGCTCATATTTATGATTTTAATTTGATTTATTTCTATTTTCAAGAATAATTTGAGAATAACTAAAATGGAATAATTTAAATTGCTCATATTTATGTTTTTAATTTGAACTATTTCTATTTTCAAGAATAATTTGAGAATAACTAAAAGGGGAAAATTGGAAAGTGATGTTCAATTTATATATCCTAAAGTATTTTTCTTAATGATATGCCAAATCCCAAGATTCACTTAATATGGACCAGAGGGAGTAATTATTAACATTTCCTCATTATTAAAGAAGTCACATTTTTCATGTTATATTATTAATGGTTTTTGACCATAATTATATCAAGGAATTTGTGAACATTTTTTTATTATTTAAAAGTTTCACAAAGTGCAAAAATAATATCATATCTCTAATTTTAAAAAAAAATTCAAAACAATAATTCTCATGATGAAGGTTGTTGCAACAAATAATTTTCTTCTTTTGAAGATAATTTTCTTGTTATGGTCTATTGTTTTAGTAGCAGAAGGTAAGTACACCTCTTTCATATATATCACAATTATTTCATCTTGCAAGTATTATAATAGTGTTAATAATTTTATTTATTTTGTTATATGATTTAGCAGCAAGAATTGGAAAAAGAGAAATTGAATCAAATCAAGCTTATGCAAGTGGAATCAAGCTTTTCAAAATGGAGGTTGATGATTCAATAGTAATTGACTATACACCATCTCATACATCGCCGGCTACTCCAACACCATGGCCTAAGACCATTTATTAATCGTCGTTCTATATAATTTATGAATCATTTATGAATATTATAGTACCATATATAAATGTTTTAATGAATGATATTGGTGTTCAAATAAATTTTTCTAATGTGTTTGTCATAAAGTGTTTTGTACCCCGTTTTATTAGACTTCACAGGTGTTTGACCATGCAATTTCATATCATTATATGAACTCAATCAACGTTTAGACATGTGATTTCGCGCTAATTTCATCTTATGATTTCATATCATGAGATTAAATTTCAAATTCTCCGAAAATCATGATTTAAGATTTTCCAAATACAAAAATTCAGAGTCCAGAGCCAAGAGGGCAAGAAAATTGGCCAAAAATTTCAAAAAGGCAACAAAATTGAGTTGAGAACCAAAAGGGCAACATTGCAACGTCCAAATTAACGTCGTATAAATTTATTTAGAAGGAGCAAGACGCAAGGCCCCTGCGCCTTGCAATCAATCTTTTTTTTTGTTTTGGTCAAAGTTTGTGACAAAAAAGGGGCAAGGCGCAAGGCCCATGCGCCTTACAAGGCTTGACATGGCAAGGCGCAAGGCCCATGTGCCTTACAAAGCTTGACATGGCCTGCACCTCCCTTTTTAAATTTATGGTTTTTTTTTTCAAATATTTTTGTTTTGTGATTTTTATAGTTTTTATTAGCTAATGTTTCATTCCAATTTTTAGGTAAGATTTTATAAATTTAAGTTTGAAAGCGATTGGTGGTGAAATTTGAAGTCATTTCATTGAAGATTTAGATTAGTTAATTATGAACTAGGAGCAACTGAAAATCTAGAATTCCATTTTTTTTTAATCTTTATAGCTAATGATGTGCTATACATTTTTATATAATAACGTATGAAAATGTATCTACATTATATAAAAATGTATAGTACATCATTAGCTATAAAGATAAAATTTCTACGATTTTTAGTTGCTTCTAGTTCATAATTAACTAATCTAAATCTTCAATAAAATGACTTCAAATTTCACCACTAATCGCTTTCAAATTTGAATTAATAAAATCTTACCTAAAAAATCAGAATGAAACATTAGCTAATAAAAACTATAAAAATCACAAAACAAAAAAAATTGAAAAAAAAAACCCATAAATTTAAAAAGGGAGGTGCAGGCCATGTCAAGCCTTGTAAGACGAAAACAGTATTTAACTTGAATGAACTTGAGATTTCGGAAGAGAATTTTCCAACTTTCGAAAATTTGACTTGAACAATGAATTTAATTAAAGAAAAAAGGCATGAAAATAATAATAACAATTTAAAAAGAGAATTGGTTATATAAAAAAAAAAAAAAAAAGGAAAAACAAACTGATCCAGCGAGTTTCTTGTCTACATATATGCTGCAAATAAGGAAAATAAAATACAAACCAAAAAATGTTATGGACCGTATATTCTTAATTAGTTTAATCATGATTTAGAAGTCATTTTGATCAAACAGATAATGACCCTTAGATGTAAAAGTTAACATATGTAATTAGATTAAGAGTGCACTGGACAGACCGTACCAAATGTGTACTGGAGAGGAGCCGCTTCCAAAAATAATATATCCCAATACTAATTATTTATTAATTTTAGAATATAAATTATCTCAAACTTTATAACCAAATAAAAAATCAAGAATTACTAAAAAATATATCCCATAATTATCTTCTTTTATTCCTCATACCAAAGTGAAAGCGAATTGATGAATTGGATTCAGAAAAAGATATAAGGAAATATTACTTTTCGGCTGAGATGATCATATTTATAGTCTGTCTTCTTCCCACTTCCAATGCAAGCAATAACCAATAGCATAATTACAAAGCGAAAAAAATTAAAAACACACTTAAACTATTTAAAATAGCTTATATACATTCTTTATTTATTTTTGGGATCAAAACTATTTTTGTCGTCTATATTTTGGACAACAAATATCCTTAAAATGCTATCTTTGCCATTAGAACTGACACGGCAGTCCACCTAAGCAGTTCAACATGACAAAAATTCCTTCCTCTCAATAATGTTGTTCTTCCTTGTTTATCCATATAACAAAAAAAATGCAGAGAAGTAATACTCTCTCCATCCATCTGAGTTTGTCCACTATTATTTTTAAATGTCCAACAATATTGTCTAGTTTATAAAACTAATGAGTAATTTATCATGTTGTATCTATTTAACCCTTACTATTAAATACTATTTATTTTTCAATATTTAGATGACTTATATTTACTCTATCATTTACTGCATCTTAATTTCTGTGTCAAGACAATAGTGGACAAGTTGGAAAAAATATAACCTTAAAGGAATAGTTTAAATTTTCTTCAAGCCTCAGGGAAATGACAATTGTCCTAAAATGGTTACTCCATTATTTAAAGGAATTGGAACAAGAGAGAGACAAAAGTGCAATAGAGTTTGTTGTGCTCATTATCAAGATAGCCTACTAAAAATATTTCCCCACGGTCCTTAATTCTCTAGAACCTTGTTAAGTCATTTTGAAGTTTAGTCCCCCATCTCACTATATTAAAAATAATTTATAATACCGATAAATATTTTATCACTCTTTTTTAATAAGCATATCTATTATATTGACGCTATAAATCGTTTTTGTTATAGTGGCTAGATCTTCAATTGCTCTCTGATGAGTGCAAACTCGACTTCTATATTAAAAATTATGTTTTCTCTTTGTTTTATTTTAAGGGGCAATGTTAGAATCCCAATCTATCGATTGTATAAGGCTATACTCTAATATATAGATAGATTTTGCCAGATGATAATAGACTATATGCGATTAAGTAAATTAGATATGTGGCTCAACACATTTAATGACTTGATAAACTTGATTAATTCACTCAAACAAAGTAAAATTTTGCTTTACATGTTAATCCTATATGTTTGGGGATCAACGTTGTGGATAATATCTTTGTTTTATTTTAGTATGGGGAGAGGTGGGGGTTATGCTGTTCTTTATGTTGATATAATAAGTTTAACAAATGTATTATATAAGAGAAGTATTGAAAACACCCTCAAGTTTGACACAAATTGTTATTTTATTTCTAAACTATTGACAACCTTAAAACACTCCTTAACTTGACTAACTGAACTTAAATACACTCCTGATCTTGCAACATGAGTAAAATTTACCCCTAAATTCTTGTCAAGTTTAGGAGTTGTTTTCAACACTTCTCTCGATTTTTTATTAAGAGTCTCATGTTTTCATAAGAGTTTGAGACCACTTGTTATGTCATGTGACAGATCGAGGGCGTATATAAGTTTAGATAGTCAAATAAAGGAGTGTTTTTAAGAATATCAATCATTCCGGAACGAAACAATAAGTTTAGATAGTCAAATAAAAGAGTGTTTTTAAGAATGCCAATCATTCTAGAACGAAACAATAAGTTTAGATAGTCAAATAAAGAAGTGTTTTTAAGAATGTCAATCATTGAAGAACGAAACAAATAATTTGTGTCAACAACTTTCACGGTCCCACAAACCGCCCCAACAATAATTACTTACTTGGTTTACGCTATTACTTGTTTAATTTGCTAAAGCAACCCTAGACCCCCCACCCCCTATGAAAAACAAAAGGAAGAAACTTATAATAGGAGAAAATGTTATTTTAATGTATATTTGTGTTACTACTAGATATGTATAGGCCCTACTGTATATATACCACAAGACAAGTCCCAAAAATTTATGTCATTATTAACCATGATTAATATTTTATTTGTTTGTTTGATTATGTTCTTGTACTTTATTTTGCAAATTGGCGGCTGGAAAACAGTTCACACTCCACGCCAAATTCCTATGAAAGAAATAGGGCATCTTGAAGGAAAATGTGTTTCATGCCTTAAGTGGTTGCAAATGATCATCAAACAACAAATAATCAAAGTCATTTTGTCTTCTACAATTTATGAGACAACACATGGAAAAAAACATAGCCTGCCTTTTGTCTTCTTAATTAGTTTTATTATAGTAGTATTTTTAGTTATTGACAAAAAAAAAAAAATAGTTATACTTTGATTCACTATGCATTATTTTAGTGTATTTCTTGCATGTTTCAGATTAAAAATACAAATACGAACCAACTAATTTGAATAAATTATGGAAGAAATCTTTTTAACTTTGGTAAAAGAGCTAAAATTACTCTCTAAATTTTTCATTTACATACAAAACTCTCAAATAGTTAGTTCATCATCATTCTTCCTAAAAAAGTACAGAATCACATATCGATCAAAATTATGCTTATTGTTAATTATTGTTGAAATTCAAAATTGCATTTGTTCATATCATCATTTTTACCTGAAAATTTTAAAATCGCTGATAAATCTGAGAAGCAATTTTGGAATACAAATTTGAAGCAGTTCATCATCGTTCTTCCTGCAAAACACAAAATCAAGGATTGAGGAGATCGTAGTGTAAAATGATCATATCTTCTCTTAGAAAAGTCCAAATGACGATCAGTTCCATACCTTGGAAATTAGGCTTGAAAATCTTTAATTCGATAGGTAATGGATCAGGAAACTCTTCATATTCTAGGACATATGCTTGTTTAAAGTTGACCTTTGTATAACTTATACCGTTATATGAAACTTAATCAATAGAGAAACTTTATATTCAATTTGTTCAATAGTTTCCCAAATAAAACCTTAATTTAATTACATCCAGCACTCTTCCCATAGATACAATTAAATTCATTAATTATGCTCCAGTTTAATTTCATGTGTCATGCATACAATTCAAATGAACCCAATTACTCTCATAGAGAAAAATACTTTTGAGATTTTCAACTTTCTCATAAGATCTTTAAGCAAATTACTTTTACTCAATTTCTCTCTCTCACACACACACTCAAAGTGATAAAATTACATGCATTGCATGCGTAATAGTATTAATTAATTTGACTCTCATGTATCACTTTACATGCATCAACTTTAATTTTATCACAATTCAATAGTCAATAACGTTTGCATGCTAACTCATTAAATCCGAAAGAGTTCACTCATAATTAATTTGTACATTCCCTACATCATCATATCTCTCTTGATATACATATTATATTTGGAGCTAACAACGTACGTACTACTCTCTTTAAATTGAGCTATTTATCAAATGAAAAATAATAATATTATTATAGTGATCTATGCTCTTACTTAATATTATTGTAGTGTTTTGAAATTTGAATGAAGATCTTGAGTATGAAAATTTCAAATGCACAAAATTGGACATGGTATTTGGATTGTGTTCATTATTCTCCCCGTCTTAATTTATATGTTAAGTTATGTAATTATTAGGACACAAAGTTCAAGAATATTGAAACAAAAACTTTTGAGAATTGTGATCCAAAATAAGCCATAAATATTTATACAGTTATATCGACGGACAGAGTTGATCAATGAAACCGACCCTATCCCTCGGTTACTCTTTATTTTAATTATTGCTTAATGATTTTCATGTAATTAAAACTCACTCAGTCCCTAGTTAAGTTACGGTGCCAGTAAGAAAAAAGAGAATTAGTGTAACATGCATTATTACATGGAAAAGTTTGGCATTCTGCAGTGGTGATAATGACACTAAAACAATCTTAGCTTCTTATATACTACTGTATGTACTTGTATTGTTAAATATTACTATTAAATACTATATATAATAAGGATATATATATAGAGAGAGAGAGTTGAATAAACTATTGACACTTTTTGTATAGAGGGTCTAGAAATTTCACTCTTCAATATAAAGTTAACAGTTAGTTGATGATATTATATATTATTACTATATAAGAAGAGTGAATAAAATTCACTCTTCTTTTGACACATGGCACCAAAAAAAAAGGAGAGGGTTGAACATAAGTGTGAATGTGAGGGTATTTTGGGTATTTAAAAATACCCTCACATTCACACTTATCTACTAAATTTTTTTTATATAAGTAGTAGATTTACATATATTTAAAAATAATATAAGTAATACTATACTTAGTATGCTTAAAAATAGTAAAAACTACATAAAAAGTACTACATACTATATTACAATAATTAACAATTATTTGACACTTTCAATTCTATCAATGCCATATAAATTAGGATAAAAAAGGTAACATATATATTCAAAAATAATATAAGTAATACTA
>JAJOOF010009230.1:0-22192 GCA_029582545.1 Solanum lignicaule | reverse complement strand
GAGAATCCGGTAAGGCCAGTTCTCTACGCACTTATAAATCGAGACGTGTTCATGGCTGAAACGAACAAAACAATGAGAACCAAAAACAGTTCAAGGGTTGATTGTGTGACTTATGTTGTCTAGGTATACACTAAAGCTTGACAGTTCAAAGATATCAAATCTACTGATTGACCGAGTATATCCGATATATTTTCACTATGGAAAGTTCAAAGGGAAACCCACTTATCCAGAGGCAATCAATCCTTAATTACGAATCACACAGTTTTTCATGCATATGTTTTAATAATAGTCATTCCCTATTCATGTGGGGGATTGTTGGGTTTTAAAGGTGTGACCATGAAATGAAGGGTTGTGACTCTCTTGAAGAGTTGTAACTATGCCGAAGGGCTGTGACCTTTATGAAAGGTTGTGTCCTTTCTAAAGGGTTGTGACCGTTTGAAAGGTTATGCCTTTTCTAAAGTGTTGTGACCTTTCTGAAAGGTTGTTTTCTTTCTGAAAGGTTTGTTAGGGTTTTGCCCTGATTTTCTTACCATAATTTAAGATTTATTTTTCCTTAAAGAAAAAACAAAACATTACCATAAATGTTTTTACTTTTTTTGAAAGGAAAATATAATATTATTTTATATTTGGTTTATTCTCTTCTTTAGGACTCCTTTTCTAGTAAGAAAAGGTTTTAGGATTCTATAAATATATGTTTGTTTTCTTCTAACACAAAACAATAACATCCACAATGTAGTCGTTTAGAGAGTTTTGTTTATGGGGAGATTTTCTCTCTACAGTTTTTATGCTTTTTTATTAGTTTTTTAATTATGTAGACCAATGGTCATATCAAATAATAATATTATATCCTTTAGTATAGTTTTATGTGTCGTCTAATTTATCAACCATATTATTTGAAATTGTAAGCTTCCGCATGACGCCCCAATCTCCCCTTCATAACCCAACAAGGTTGTCTTCTTTCCAAAGGGTTATGACCTTTACCCTTTGTTGGCTATAAATAGAGAGATTTTCTCTCATTTTTCTGCATCGAATTCTTCCCTTCTTTTGCATACATTTCTTACAAAACAAAATCGATTGATCGTGTCTGTGTGTGTGATTCGTTGCTGTCATTTTGAGTTCGTTGAAATTATCGAAGATTGAGGTACTGCTACTTCTTTAATGGTTAATCTGTTTTATCTTGGGAGGAATTAATCTGCAACCTCGGGTACTTGAGGGGATTAAATTTCTTAAGGACACACAGTGGATTCTGTGAAATCGGATAGTTCTTTGGGTTTTTCTTTTCATCTTTTATTATTTCTGGTTTGCTAATCTGAATACAAGAGATAACAATATTTTTACGTGAAGCACTAATAGCCTTTTATATTTATCCGTCCTCAAATGTGTCTTTTCTTTTGACATTGAGAAGTTCATCATGTCAAATATCACAATAAACAATGTATTGATGAATACAATTATTCAATATCTATACAAACAAAAATAACAAATATCTCGTAAAATCAATCGAGTTATACACAAGCTACCTGAACACCCCAATTATAAAAAGGAGTTCATGAATATTTTATCTCCTTTTTTTTCAATTTTAAAAAAGTTTTCACATAGTTGAGCTAAAATAATTAAAATAAAAAGCTTTTTGTTACTTTCTGTCAAAAGAAGCTCTCTTCATCTTGTGGTGTTTCATTATCTTCCTTCTGTTTCTCTTAACTTGACAGGTAAAATTTCTTATCTCCTTTTTCTTTCTTAGGGAATTACTCTGTTTTTTTATATTGTTATGTAAGTGGCAAAGTGGCTTTGTTGTCACGATACATTGAGATTCATTTTCAATTTGTACCCAAAAAAATCTCAACTTTTTGATAGTAGTATCAACTGTATAGTTTTATTTTTTTTTTGTTTTTGAAAAGAGAATCAGGGGTACTGGAAGGAAAAATGAGCAGGGAAAGATAGAAGTTCAGATAGTCAATCAACTAAGCTAGTAATTAAGATATCTGGATTAGTTGTATAGTTGTTGTAGATATAGGGACTTTTGGCGTGACATGACATGATGCAACTTCAGCTTACTGATGATAAGATTAGATAGGAGGTTACGAAGGATACATATTAGGATAAGATGTTAGTTAGTTAATTGACGATTGTCTCGCTTATTTTTCTTTACTATATATTAGTTGTACTATTAGTTGTATTACTGTTGTAGTTTCTTTGTCCATTGAGTTTGATTATTATTATTTGTGGGTTTTTTACATTTTGATTATCGTTGTACCTTGTTATGACTATTGTTTAGGATTATTTGTCAGGTTGTCTGTAGTATTTTGTCATGACTGTCTTCATTTCTGTTATTTCTTCTTATACTACTTTGGACTGTTTTTTTTTTCTTGAGCAGATGGTCTATCAAAAACAGTCTCTTTATTTCTAAGGTAGTGATAAGATCTACGTACATTCTACCCTCCCATGACCCTACTTTATGGAATTATACTGAATATGTTGTTATTGTATCTACTGTATGAATAAATGTCATCTTCACCTTTGGTGAAACTAGTCGTCGAAAGCTACACACATATGGTTTAGATTACTTGAGATCATGGGGCTAAACTTATTAGTAGAAGGGAAAACAGAATGGAGAACGAAGTCCTTGCAGATTGAAGCTCCAAGTTTATACAATGTCTCAAGATATTGAATCAAGAAAAAGAAGGGAACACACTGTAACATAAGACTTTTTTGTACTTAATAACCATGTGTGAATTGTCGCTTTGTCCGTTCAGTTTTACTTGTTCATTATATTAAAAATAAACGTTCACTTTTACTTGTCAATTTTAGCATATATATCAAGAGAAAAAAACATGTTTTTTCTTCATGTTTTATTCTCAACATTAATTATTTATTCTCAAATTATTTTTCAAGACGTAACAATATACATTCATTAATATGAATATTATGGTAAAATATTCATATTAATCATTACTCTCTTTGTCCAATAATCATTGTTCACTATTGATTTTGCACACTTTTTAAGAAACTATAAACAAAATAATTGTACTATATCACTCTTTGAACTATAATAAATACAATGTCTTAAGAAATGAAATAGAGAAATAGTTATAATTAATGATAAGGATAAATTAGGAACTAAGTGAAAAAATATCCATTGATTTAATAAAGTGGACAAGTATTGTTGAACAGCACAAAATAATATAGTGAACAACTATTATTGAACGGAGAAAGTATTTTTTAAGGAGCGTGCAAAGTTCAAAATGAACCGATAAAAGTAAAGAAAGGGAGTACTAATTAATGGAAAGTAGATTAATATAATTAAGTATCTATGTCAGTGATCGAGTGCTTATTGGCGACATCTTTCCGTGTTAAATTATCTCTTGTAATTTCTAAAAAAATAATTATCTTAAATTATTTATTTATTAAGAAATTTAAGATAAAATTAATTATTCGTTTTTATTCTATTACTCCCTCCATTTCACTTATCTATTAAATTAAAAATAGATGTCTACCTCTATTTATTTTATTTAAAATATTAATGAATAATTTATCTTATACTCAGTTTTATTTCTTATTAAAAAGTACTCAATATATATATAATATATATATGGGTTATTACAGTAAAATTAACATGTTATTTCTTATTTTATTTTTAACACATGCCAAGTCAACACTGAACAAGTAAACTTAAGATAAGGTTAAATTAGTTTTAAAAATCTCCTAATTGATAGCATTTCTTAAGGCGGCGTGTAAAAAAATAAAATTACAACATAAATTTTTAGAAGGAAAAATCAATAATCTCAAATTAAAAGTGCCTTTAATTATTAATTACTTGGTCTATAATTAATCATCATCATTCATTTTACGATTTTTGAGGTTTATAAAATATTATCTTGCCTATAGTCCCTTTTTTTTAGCCACTTATCACTATGGTTACTTAGACCAAGATTTAGTAATGACTATATAAATTAAACCTCTACTGCCCAATTATAACACATTATTTTATCAAAGTAGTTTAACAGTCATCTTGGTTAGTTTTCTTCTACAATTTTTATACAGTTTCAACTTCGATTCTTGAATAATTCACATCACTTCTGCTTCTATTTGGAACGTAAAATTCTTGTTTTTTCATGCAGATTTCACCTATTCATGAATTCTTCTTCCATATATGTATGCATGCAATAACATAAATTGTATATAAATCTTAGATGTACATATCTCTCTTTTTGTAGTTTTAAGTTTTAATAGGAAGTTTTGAATATTACTGCCTACAAATTTTGAAGGTTTTATGTACTCCACTCATTTCAATTTTATGTTTGTAACATTATTTTTACAATGTCACTTTCTATATTTAGTAATTCTTTAAATTCAACATTTTATATGATGCATTTAACATCACAAGGGTGATATTTTGATACACAATATTTTTTTTTTTAAAAAAATACTTTCTTAAACTTTGTGACTTGTCATACTAAAACAGAAAAATAATTTGGTATAATAAATTTTGAGACTCTGAAATATCCTATAAGATATATTGCCAACTCTCATCAACAATCGATCGTCACAGTTGGTCTAGTGGCGAAGCCAGAAAATCTTACAAATAAATGTCACATTTGAAATTCAAACATGTGACCTAAAACAATTTTTTTTCTGACATTTCACCACTATACATGACTAGAAGCTTCTCCAAATTATGTTCCGCGAATTCAACAACTTATATATACATATAACGTTTTACATTGTTTACATTGTGTAATTATGTGTATATCTCCGCTACTGAATGGACGTTAAAAAAATATTTTTTTAAGGATGCTTTAATGAATGCGCAGGAAACTACGAAACAATGGCATTGAGCAATGGGATGGCAATGAACAATGGGCTAGCAAAGATAGAGACACAAAAGTTGAAAGAAGAGATATGTCATGATGATAGTGCAGTGCCAGTGAAAGCTCATACATTGGACGAATTGCATTCATTACAAGTGAAGAAATCAAATCCTAACACTCCAATCATAGACCTTCAACAGACTGTCTTTGGATCTGAAGCTGACAAAAATAAGCAACAACTTGAATCCATCAGGTAATTTTTATTTGAGTCGACGATTTGTTGGAAACAATTTGTTTTTAAGACTTTACTGAATATGTTGTTATTAAGATCTAGAGTAGTAATATGTTATGTATTTGACCATTTTAGTTGATCGGTCAAATGTGTAACTTGTGCGTTTTCAACAGTGCATCATTGGCATCATTGACAAGGGAGACAGGGCAAAAGGTAGTTAGAGGAGACCCTGCTAAACAGGCGGAGACACCCAAAGTGGTCCATGCCTCTCATCAACATCAACATCAACAAATTCCACCATTTAGCAATATTACTGATAGTGCTCTCAAGTTTACTCACATCCTCTATAATCTCTCCCCTGCTGGTAATTGATTAATTAATTCCCTCTTTGTAAATGTTATAATTGTGTCATTATCTCGTCTAAAAGTTAATTATATTTACTTTAGACATAATACATAAATGTGTCATTTAACTTGACTTCAGCTGACATCTATGTCTTCTAACTTTTTGGATGTACACAAGTAAACACTTAAATTGGTGTAAAATTAAACAAATAAATACATTCGTCTTTTGTAGCGTTTGACATGGAAATTATGTGTCCTGCGTGGCATCATATGCGTATTTGACCATCTTCTTTTTGTAGAGCTGTATGAGCAAGCAATCCAGAATGAGAAAGGCTCATTCATCACTTCAAGTGGTGCTTTGGCCACACTTTCTGGTGCCAAAACAGGGCGCTCCCCAAGGGACAAGCGTGTTGTTAAGGATGACACCACATCAGAGGAACTTTGGTGGGGAAAGTAAGTTCATCTTTCATTTTATCGCATGGATATTCAAACTTTATAGTCCTGACTAACAAATTAGGTAAGCGCTCCCCAAAGGCGGAGTTACCACTTAATATTAAACAAAGTGTATTTATATTACAATTTACTTAATATGTACAAAGGCGATTCTGAATTCTAGACGCTCCCCTCTTGTCTGAATTTGAAACCTCTTATTAAAGATTAGTGACTTATTTCCTACTAGGATTATTTTATTTTCTATAGTTTATTTTATGAGTAATAGGGATTTTCTAACTTCATCTTGTGTTATAATTTTTTAAAGGGGATCACCCAATATTGAGATGGACGAACAAACTTTCTTAATCAACCGAGAAAGAGCCGTTGATTATCTTTGCTCATTGGAGAAGGTACAATATAATTTACATGATTGCTATGTTTCTCGGATTCTTTTAAAATGTCATAAGGTGCATGTCGTATCCTCCAAAAGCAGTATATTTTTCTAGGATACGACATGGGTGTAACAGTATTTTTAGAGAGACTGAGCAACATGTGGTGGTTGTATACTAGATTATTTTTTGCAACTTACTACTGTCAATAGGTGAAAAGAGTTTTTGTATAAATATTTCAGGTTTACGTTAACGATCAGTTTCTCAACTGGGATCCAATGAATAAACTCAAAGTTAGAATTGTATCTGCCAGAGCCTATCACTCCTTGTTCATGCACAACATGTAAGCACCTGATCATCACGACTATAAATTGGATTTAACTTATATATACTGACAGTGAATATAACAAATAATTGTGTGGTTGTGACAGGTGTATCCGACCTACTCCTGAAGAGCTAGAGAATTTTGGTACTCCGGATTTCACGATATACAATGCTGGGAAATTCCCGTGTAATCGTTACACTCACTATATGACTTCTTCAACTAGCATTGACATTAATCTTGCTAGGAAAGAAATGGTCATCCTTGGCACACAGTATGCAGGGGAAATGAAAAAAGGTCTCTTTAGTTTAATGCATTATCTAATGCCTGAACGCCAAATCCTCTCTTTACACTCCGGCTGCAATATGGGAAAAGACGGAGATGTAGCCCTCTTCTTCGGATTATCAGGTATAGATTTAACTTATATACACTAACAGTATAAAGATGGAGAGTATTTTCTTGTTTTAATAGCTAATTTTGTTACTGATGTTTCTCCTTGTGGACGTGTTTATTTTAGGAACCGGCAAGACTACATTGTCTACAGATCATAATAGGTACCTAATTGGAGATGATGAACATTGTTGGAGTGATCACGGTGTTTCGAACATTGAGGGTGGTTGTTATGCTAAATGCATTGATTTGTCGAGGGAGAAGGAGCCTGATATTTGGAACGCCATCAAGTTTGGCACTGGTATTTTTCTGATACCCAACTTGTTCGGAACTGAAGCATAGTTGTTGTTGTTGTTGCTAGTGTTAACTAGTTGTAATATGTTTCAATGTTTAATGCAGTGTTGGAAAATGTGGTTTTTGAAGAACACATTCGAGAGGTGGACTACACGGATAAGTCTGTAACAGGTAAATATATACATTAAATCGTACGAAAAATTATAGAAAATGTTGGTTTCTACTAATATCATTGATTTGGTTTGGCTGCAGAGAATACCAGGGCAGCATATCCAATTGAATACATCCCAAATGCTAAAATACCATGTGTTGGTCCTCATCCGAAAAATGTCATTCTTCTTGCTTGTGATGCTTTCGGTGTGCTTCCTCCAGTCAGCAAATTGAACTTGGCACAGACAATGTACCACTTTATTAGTGGCTACACAGCTTTGGTACACATCTTCCGAAATCTAGTGCTTCAAAAATTACATATAGGGTCTGGTCCGTTACTTCTCTCTTAAACAAATGGTAGCCCAGTGTACAAAGCATCCCACATTCACACAGGGTCCAGGGAAGGTCCGAGCCCCAAGGGTGTGATGTAGACAGTCTACTCTGATGCAAGACCTTTATTGTTGCTTTATAGCTTCCTTTTTCCCTTAAACATTATCACACCTAATTAACACTTCAATAACAGGAGTAGTAAGGGTGAACTTTAAAAAAAAGATTGATAAATGCTTTTTGGTTCATAAAATGACTAATATTTGGGGTCGGATGAAGTAAGAAGTTAAGATTAATGCTTCGATAATTCAAACAGGTGGCAGGAACAGAGGATGGAATTAAAGAGCCAACAGCAACATTTTCAGCATGTTTTGGTGCAGCATTTATAATGTTTCATCCAACAAAATATGCAGCAATGTTAGCTGAGAAAATGCAGAAACAAGGAGCTACTGGATGGCTCGTCAACACCGGATGGTCAGGTGGAAGGTACAATTTATAAGCACTAAACACAACATATATTAAAATTCATAGTTATGTAAAAGATTAGACATAATTATCTAATTAACCTTCTTGATTACAAACAGCTACGGATCAGGTAGCCGTATTAAGTTAGCACACACTAGGAAAATCATTGACGCAATCCACTCAGGAGAACTTTTGAATGCAAATTACACGAAAACTGAAGTGTTCGGGATGGAAATCCCAAATGAACTTAAGGGAGTTCCTTCAGAGATTCTTGATCCAGTGAACACTGTAAGTTAACATGTAACTCTGTTTATATACACTGACAGTGTAAATATATCTATTTGTACGTACATTTTAACATGTTATATCACGTCACATGTCATACGCTTGTTTAGTAAATTGAAGTTAGTTAACTCTTTAACTAATTGCTAAATTCTTGAAATATTTTTGTTCCAGTGGCCAAACAAGGATGCCTATAAGGAAACTCTATTGAAGCTAGGAGGATTGTTTAGGAAGAACTTTGAAGTGTTCACAAACCACAAGATTGGAACTGATAGCAATCTGACTGAGGAGATATTGGCTGCAGGTCCCAATTTTTGAGATTGAAGAACTAGTTTAGTTGCTATAGCGAAATGCTGTCATAACGACTGTGAAAAGTCTGTTTCAGAAAAGGCGGTCATTACAATGAAGTGTTGTCATGGAGAATGATTGTTACATAAAAGTCTGACAATAATTAAGAGCTTATAGCATGTTATGTACCTAGTCAGTCGTTGGGTCAAGGAATCTTATTTTCTAAATAAATTTTATTATCGATTTCATATTTATATTTTTAAAATAAAATTTACATATTTAGTTAATTTTGATGAACCCTGTATGAAGTTTGTTACTGGGCAATATATGGTAGTTTCACTTGAGAGTTGATTGGTGGATGTATAGCTCGTCAATTCTTGTTACAAGTAGAGTTACACTTATACATCTTATCATAGGCGAACCCAAGATTTAAAGATTTTGGGTGCACCAATATTACCTTTTCAGCTACTTAAAATAAAAACAGTGAAAAAGGGCTTCAACTAGATTCAAACCTTGGACTCGAGGATGGTTCCTCTAGCTTGTACCAACAACATAAGGGTGCACTGATAATTATGTTCTAACTAATATACGTTTCCGCGCGTTGCACAGATAATATAAAAAATTAATATATATATATAATTTTAGATCTTTATTTTTTAAAACTAATTAACTTCTCAATTCAAAATTTAAATAATTCTAATAAAAGATTTTAAAAAGAATTACAAAAATAAAAATGTAATAACTTCCCCAAAAAAAAAAGAATCACATAACCTATTTTTTAGAATTGTTTTAAAATTATTTCTCCTTTAGATCTTAAATTTGGACACTAGTCAATCTCCGAAAGGAATGACAGGAGTTTGGTGAAGGAAACAAGTGATTCTAGATGGGCAGATTTAGTTGAGGAAGAAGAACATATTTTTGCACCTGCAAGGAGTAAGTTAAGTCCTCAAGCACCCATATTTGTGTCTTCAAGTAAGGCAAATCCATCTATGTCAGTGACAATTGATAACTCCAAAAAGATCTTGACCATTACCACCAAGGTATTGGAAAAAAGTCATGAGCCAGAAGCTGAAGTTTCAAGACTTAGTCCAACTACAACTTATGATAGTGACTTGTGCAGTGAAAAGTTTGACGAGGATGATGAGGATGATATGCTAGACATATTATTTGATAAGGTAGCCAAGGATGGAGATCTCTCGCCTAGGCAACAAAGAAGTGGAAGCAACAAAAACAAAAAGAACACACATGAAAGATAACATAGTTGAGATGGTAAGGTGTTTGAGGAATTTATTCCAAGGCACCTACCAATGCAACTAGCAAAGCAAAATCATATGTCAATTTCAACAACAACACGATCCAATAAATCCAAAAAGAAGTGATGACCAATCAAGTTTTGATGGACATATTTGACGAAGAAGACGAGAGGGAAATACTTCAGGTTACTTTACACGGCCAATCCATCTCTTTAAATTCTTACATATATAAAATGAAGTGTGAGGTTGATAACTCAGCTTTATTCTTAGATTTTATATTTTTGCATTACTTAAGCAACCTTATTTGTAGTATCATCACAAAGTGTATTATAAACTCTATGATGATCATAGAATATCTAGTTTTCTTTAACTCTTATTTTCTTCATGCTTGTTAATTAGTAGATGTTCGTTACCTCATTAAGATTAGTAAGGTAAGACCTAGCCCCTCTTGCTTGTACTTTTCTCTTAGGGATCATTTTCTCTTTATTAATAAAACTAGTTCTAGGCACACCTTGCCTAGCGGAATTGCTTAAAAAAAACTTCTTTAGCAAGTGTAATAGTGGATAGAATTTGTTTTCATTTTTTCTAAAACTTCATCTTTCTTATTTAATTTTTTTGGCAACCAATTTTGAATACAATTACTTCTGTGGGAGTTTCTCTAATCGACAACCATCACGTAAGAGCTATTGTGATGATACATCGTTTTGCCTCACGCTGCCAGGGCCGTCCTATACCTTGTCGGGGGTATAGAACCTGAACTACTAAGTGGATCCATTAGTCTATGCTAAAAAGCACTAAAGGAATCATTTAAAAAGTATGACCCTTTTCTACCCATGATGGCTACATGGTTTATGGGGGCTGTGAGTTGTCTGAACTCTCCCCCATATCAGTGCTCAATACTACTCCCAAAAATATAATATTAGCTCTTATGTTTAAAAACATACTTCTTTCTGTGATTTGAGATTAGTGTTCAAAAACTTAGCTCAAAGACTATCTTGGAAATCAAAGTTTCCTCTCTTGCTTCATTTAGAAAGCGATTTCTCTTTTCTAAAAACTAGCTCGAAGGCTCTTTGGAAATTGAGGTTTCCTTTTTTGTTTAAATGTGAAAACATTTTAAACCCTTTGAAAATACATAGTTCCCATATACTTTTGAAGAAATGAACTTCAAACTTTACTCTTTACTCTTTACTCAACTTGAACTTTAAGTCTTAATTAAAACAAAGTTAAAACATTTGGAAAAGACTTTTGGAAACTCTAAGAACTTCTCTTGACTTGACTCTTACTTCTCTTGACTTTGATCTTAACTTTCCTTGAATTGGATTATGAATTCAAGGTTCATGATCTCATGTTTATGGATGATTTCATGATGTTTAGATGCACCTAGAGTGTTGGAATCTACTAGAAAACATAGGTACATTGCTAAGGAACTAGAACGAAAGATTGGGGAAGAACTGGCGACCTTGGGGCTCTGAGAGGCGCGGGGCGCCAAAGCACAAACTTCAGAGCTGAAGTTGTGGCGCTCTGGCAGGCGCGTCGCCCCAGAGCCCAAACTTCAGACTCTGAAGTGGGGCGCTCTGAGAGGCGCGGCGCCCCAAGCCCTTGCCTAGAAAACTCCGACTTTTCTCCTTCGTTTTTCATCTCTAAACCCTCTAATTTCACTTAGTTCTTTCCCCAAACACTTAGAATCACTAATACCCTCAATATACAATAGATTTAACTCAAAATTTCACCCGGAAACGTAAATCAAATCATTAAGAAACTTCAACAACACAATCCATAGAAATTCAAACGAATTTCATCAAGAGCTCAAAGGATTTACTTTCAAATCAAACATTATTTCACTAAATTGAATCATGATTGACGCGTGGGTGAACTAACTCAATGCTATGTGATCTCACATACTTTGTAGGGATCACCCCCGACGAAATTCACAAGCTAAACTCGATGATCTTGACGAATCTTGCTTCTCTTCTTTTCTTTTTTCTCCAAGCCCTAGCGTATTTTGGTAAAAGCGTAAACTGATCTAATTCTAATTAGACCCTAACTTAATTACCAAAACGAAATAAAATAATTGGGCAAGGAAAAGACCAAACTACCCTTTCAAAATCCGGATTGGACTTTCCTTATTCCAACAGCCCAACTTTCAAAGGGCATAACTCAATCATACAAACTCGGAATCGCTCAAACTCAGTGGCGTTAGAAAGATCATTCCAAGAGCTTTCCTACCATATCTGGAAGTACCTCTAACTCATCCTGAACTAGAAGTTTTGGCCATTAGAAGTTGGCCAAAACTCAGCTTATTCTAACTTAACAAAATTTCCAGATTTTCATTCTTTCCAAAAATGACTATTTTCAATTATTAACTTTTTCCTAGTTATTTCAAATTGCGAGATGTTACACTAATCCAATTTGGGTGAGCAGAGTAAATGTGCCATTTCAAATGTTCTTCTTGATAGACTCAAAAAATGGAATTAAAGCTAGAGTTTGCTTGAATGAAGATGATATGATGCTCCTTGCTGGCGGAGCAGCATACCGGAAAAAAAAAGCAAGAAATAGGAACGAAGGGGTGGCTCAATGGCTTTAAAAATGAGGCATACGCCATAGGCCTCCAACATTGAATGGCCTAATTTTTTAGTAATAATAAAATTATTATAAGCCTTTTTTAATCAAAATAAAATATAATATATTTTTTTACTTATTTGTCTTTTTTAGTTTGTTTCGAAACATTAAAGAATATTTTTTTATGGATCAGTTTTAAAATTTAACTTCCATGTGATATGTTTAAGACCACAAGATTAAAAAATATGGTATATACATCTTTAGTTTAAGACCATAAAAAACAAACTTTTTTTTATTAAGAAAAAAAGAAATATCTTTGAATCTCAGAGATAAAAAAGCAATTAAAATTTAGGTCTCCAATTTATTTTTGATTTTAGGCCACTAATTAGCTTGAGCTGCCACTGATACGAAGAAGTTGGAAAATGATGTTGATATTGTGTAGTTTAGTTATGTGCCGAAGTAGTAATGAGATTGGAGGGTCATGTCCCTTGAATGACTTGAGTAATGGGAAAATGACTATTGGCCTTTTGCGCTCTGTGGTGGTAGAACCTCATGAATCAAGCATACTCTATTATCGGACGAGCACCTTTTGTTATTCTTTTATCTTATGAAATCTCTATTTTATTTTTATGTGTTTTAATCTTCTTGTTGGCTTAATTAATCATATCCATTCATTTTACTATTTTTGAGGTTTAATAAATATTATCTTGCCTAGTAGTCCCTTTTTTTAGCCACTTATAACTATGGTTACTTAGACCAAGATTTAGTAATGACTATATAAATTAACCCTTTACTGCCCAACTATAACACGTTATTTTATCAAAGTAGTTTATCAGTCCTCATTGATCTTGGTTAGTTTCCTTCTACAATTTTTTTTTACAGTAAATCAATTTCGATTTTTGAATAATTCACATCACTTCGGCTTCTATTTGGAACGTAAAATTTTCTTTTTTCGTGTAGATTTCAACTATTCATGAATTCTTCTTCCATATATGCATGCATACATGCAATACCATAAATTGTATATAAATCTATGTATCTCTCTTTTTGTAGTTTTAAATGAGAAGTTTTGACTGATTGCTGCCTACAATTTTGAAGGTTTTTTGTACTCTATCCATTTCAATTTTATGTTTTCAACTTTTTTTCTCAAATTTGTTAAAAAGAGAACGTCACTTTTTATATTTAGTAACTCTTTAAATGAAACATTTTATATTATGCATTTAACATCACAAGAGTGATATTTTGGTACATTATGTTTGTTTTTTTTATAAAAAAACTTTCTTAAACATTGTGACTTCTCATACTAAAACACAAAAATAAAATGGTATAATAAATTTTGAGACTTTGATATATCCCGTAAGATATATTGTCAACTCTCATCAACAATCGCCCGTTATAGTTGGTCTAGTGGCGAAGCCAGAAAAATCTTACAAATAAATGTCACATCTGAAATTCAAATACATGACTAGAAGCTTCTCCAAAAATTATGTTCAGCGAATTCAACAACTTATAAATATATATACATAAAACATTTTACCTTGCATGTTTACATTGTGTCATTACGTGTATATCTCCGCTACTGAATGGACTTTAAAAAAAATACTATTTTTTAAGGATGCTTTAATGAATGTGCAGGAAATTACGAAAAAATGGGATTGAACAATGGGGCATTGAGCAATGGTCTAGCAAAGATAGAGACACAAAAGTTGAAAGAAGAGATATGTCATGATGATAGTGCAGTGCCAGTGAAAGCTCATACATTGGACGAATTGCATTCATTACAAGTGAAGAAATCAGGACCTAACACTCCAATCATAGACCTTCAACAGACTGTCTTTGGATCTGAAGCTGACAAAAATAAGCAACAGCTTGAATCCATTAGGTAATTTTTCTTTGAGTCAACGATTTATTGAAAACAATTTGTTTTTACCTCAGCCCTGCTTTTAACTGATCGGTCAAATGTGTAACCTGTCCGTTTTCAACAGTGCATCATTGGCATCATTGACAAGGGAGACAGGGCCAAAGGTAGTTAAAGGAGACCCTGCTAAACAGGCAGAGACACCCAAAGTGGTTCATGCCTCTCATCAACATCAACACACTCCAACATTGAGCAATATTACTGATAGTGCTCTCAAGTTTACTCACATCCTCTACAATCTCTCTCCTGCTGGTAATTGATTAATTAATTCCCTCTTTGTAAATGTTAGAATTGTGTCACTATCTCGTTTAAAAGTTAAAGATGTACTTATATTTACTTTAGGCATAATACATAAATGTGTTGATATCAACTGACTCTAACTTTTTGGACGTACACAAGTAAACACTTAAACTGGTGTAAAATTAAACAAATAAATACATTCGTCTTTTGTAGCGTTTGACATGGAAATTATGTGTCCTGCGTGGCATCATATGCGTATTTGACCATCTTCTTTTTGTAGAGCTGTATGAGCAAGCAATCCAGAATGAGAAAGGCTCATTCATCACTTCAAGTGGTGCTTTGGCCACACTTTCTGGTGCCAAAACAGGGCGCTCCCCAAGGGACAAGCGTGTTGTTAAGGATGACACCACATCAGAGGAACTTTGGTGGGGAAAGTAAGTTCATCTTTCATTTTATCGCATGGATATTCAAACTTTATTGTCCTGACTAACAAATTAGGTAAGCGCTCCCCAAAGGCGGAGTTACCACTTAATATTAAACAAAGTGTATTTAAAAAAAGGCGGTTCTGAATTCATAAACTTCGAATTCTAGACGCTCCCCTCTTGTTTGAATTTGAAACCTCTTATTAAAGATTTGTGACTTATTTCCTACTAGGGTTGTTTTATTTCTATAGTTTATTTTATGAGTAGTAGGGATTTTCTAACTTCATCTTGTGTTATGATTTTTTAAAGGGGATCACCCAATATTGAGATGGACGAAAAGACTTTCTTAATCAACAGAGAAAGAGCCGTTGATTATCTTTGCTCATTGGAGAAGGTACAATATAATTTACATGATTGCTATGTTTCTCGGATTCTTTTAAAATGTCGTCAGGGGCATGTCGTATCCTCCAAAAGCAGTACATTTTTTGAGGATCCGACATGGGTTTGACAACATTTTTGGAAAGTTTGAGCAGCATGTCATGGTTGTACAGTAGATTAATTTTTGCAACTTACTACTGTCAATACGTTAAAGAATTTTTATATAAATATTTCAGGTTTACGTTAACGATCAGTTTCTCAACTGGGATCCAATGAATAAACTCAAAGTTCGAATTGTATCTGCCAGAGCCTATCACTCCCTGTTCATGCACAACATGTAAGCACCCGATCATCACGATTATAAGCTGAATTTAACTTATATATACTGACACTGAATAAAACAAATAATTGTGTGGTTGTGACAGGTGTATCCGACCTACTCCTGAAGAGCTAGAGAATTTTGGTACTCCAGATTTCACGATATACAATGCTGGAAAATTCCCGTGTAATCGTTACACTCACTATATGACTTCTTCAACTAGCATTGACATTAATCTTGCTAGGAAAGAAATGGTCATCCTTGGCACACAGTATGCAGGGGAAATGAAAAAAGGTCTCTTTAGTTTAATGCATTATCTAATGCCTAAACGCCAAATCCTCTCTTTACACTCCGGCTGCAATATGGGAAAAGACGGAGATGTAGCCCTCTTCTTCGGATTATCAGGTATAGATTTGACTATTTAGTATAAAGATGGAGTGTATTTTCTTGTGTAATATCTAACTTTGTTACTAATGTTTCTCCTTGTGGACATGTTTATTTAGGAACCGGGAAGACTACATTGTCTACAGATCATAATAGGTACCTAATTGGAGATGATGAACATTGTTGGAGTGATCACGGTGTTTCGAACATTGAGGGTGGTTGTTATGCTAAATGCATTGATTTGTCAAGGGAGAAAGAGCCTGATATTTGGAACGCCATCAAGTTTGGCACTGGTATTTTTCTGATTCCCACTTGGTAGATTGCAAGTGTCAGCCAGTTGTTTGGGACTGAAGCGTAGTTGTTGTTGTTGTTGTAATATGTTTCAATGTTTTCATGCAGTGTTGGAAAATGTGGTTTTTGAAGAACACATTCGAGAGGTGGACTACACGGATAAGTCTGTAACAGGTAAATATATAGCTACAAATACATTCAATCCTATGAAAAATTATAGAAAATGTTGGTGTATACTAATGTCATTGATTTGGTTTGGCTGCAGAGAATACCAGGGCAGCATATCCAATTGAATACATCCCAAATGCTAAAATACCATGTGTTGGTCCTCATCCGAAAAATGTCATCCTTCTTGCTTGTGATGCTTTCGGTGTGCTTCCTCCAGTCAGCAAATTGAACTTGGCACAGACAATGTACCACTTTATTAGTGGCTACACAGCTCTGGTACATATCTTCTGAATCAAGTGCTTCAAAAATTACATATAGGGTCTGGTCCGTTACTTCTCTCTTAAACAAATCGTAGCCCAGTGTATGAGGCATCCCACATTCACATAGGGTCCAGGGAAGCTCCGATCCCCAAGGGTGTGATGTAGACAATCTACTCTGATGCAAGACCTGTGACCTATAGGTCACATTGAGACAACTTTACTGTTGCTTCATAGCTTCCTTTTTCCCTTGTACATTATCGCACCTAATTAACACTTCAATAACAGGAGTAGTAAGAACTTGAAAAAAAAAAGATTGATAAATGCTTTTTGGTTCATAAAACGACTAATATTTGGGGTCGGAGGAAGTAAGAAGTTAAGATTAATACTTCAACAATTCAAACAGGTGGCAGGAACAGAGGATGGTATTAAAGAGCCAACAGCAACATTTTCAGCATGTTTTGGTGCAGCATTTATAATGTTTCATCCAACAAAATATGCAGCAATGTTAGCTGAGAAAATGCAGAAACAAGGAGCTACTGGATGGCTCGTCAACACCGGATGGTCAGGTGGAAGGTATAATTTATAAGTACTAAACACAACATATATTAAAATTCATAGTTGTGTAAAAAATTAGAAATATTTAGCTAATTAACTTTCTTGATTACAAACAGCTATGGATCAGGTAGCCGTATTAAGTTAGCACACACTAGGAAAATCATTGATGCGATCCACTCAGGAGAACTTTTGAATGCAAATTACACGAAAACTGAAGTGTTCGGGATGGAAATCCCAAATGAAATTAAGGGAGTTCCTTCAGAGATTCTTGATCCAGTGAACACTGTAAGTTAACATGTAACTCTGTTTATACACACTAACAGTGTAAATATATCTATTCGTACGACATTTTAACATGTTATAGCACGTCACATGTCATACGCTTGTTTAGTAAATTGAAGTTAGTTAACTCTTTAACTAATTGCTAAATTCTTGAAATATTTTTGTTCCAGTGGCCAAACAAGGATGCCTATAAGGAAACTCTATTGAAGCTAGGAGGATTGTTTAGGAAGAACTTTGAAGTGTTCACAAACCACAAGATTGGAACTGATAGCAATCTGACTGAGAAGATATTGGCTGCAGGTCCCAATTTTTGAGATTGAAGAACTAGTTTAGCCGCTACAGCGAAATGCTGCTCGGTTCCAGAAAAGCCGGTCATTACAATGATATATTGTTATGGAGAATGACTGTTACATAAAAGTCTGACGGTACTTAAGAGCTTATAGTATATTATGTACCTAGTCAGGTCGTAGGGTCAAGGAATCTTATTTTCCAAATAAATTTTATTATCGATTTCATATTTTCTTTTGAAAAATAAGATTTACATATTTAGTAATTTTTTATGAACCCTGTATGAGGTTTGTTACTGGGCAATCAATATATGGTAGTTTCTCTTGAGAGTTGACTGGTGGTTGAGCAATTTGCTGGTTGACTTATAGCTTGTTAATTCCTTGGAGTACGAGTAGAGTTACACTTATACATGTTGTTGTAGGTCAACTTAAGAAATATTTTTATATTTGTCTCAGATCAAAGTAACGAGTAAAGATCGAACAATTTTAGATAATTTTGTACTTGTATTTCAAACTCGGTCATTCTTTTTTTGAAAATTGGAGTGACAAAGTCACATGAGAGTCCATACTTCCCTGGGGGTTGGAAGAGTTGGCTAACAAAAATGTTTTATACTTCCCTGGCAGTTGGAAGTTTGACTTTCCAGTAAACTAACATAATATCAAGAAGTACAAATTTTTGATAAATTCCAAATGCTTCAAGCTAAAAATTTAACCAAATTAAACACTAGATTATACACTATGAGCCAAATTACAACACAAAATTTGAATGGTACTTGTATTCAAATTGAAATCTTGAATGAAAAACTTATAAAACCATCGTTACCAACTCCAAATCATCTCAATTCCTACAAGTTATCATTTTTTGATCAGATTGCTCCTAATTTTGCTGTGCCCCTTCTTTACTTCTACCCTCCAGTTCCACCAGAAAACTCCCACCTACAACGCGTCGAAGATGTTCATAAACAACTACAAAACTCACTGTCTGAAGTTCTAACCAAGTTCTATCCACTTGCTGGAAGGTTGTCTGAAGATGGTAATGTAACATTAAATTTTCAATCACTACATGAAAAATGATCTTTAGCAGCAATTAATTAACGACAATAGCTTAATTGCAGCTAAATATGTATTTTTAGCAGCAATTAGCACCCTTTGTATATGTGTTAAAGCCTTTAGCGACATTGGATCTAATGACACTTAACTAATGTCGGTAAAGACTTTAGCACTCTTTATTAATGTGAATATTTATTGCCGCTAAAAGTTGTTTTTGTTGTGGTGAATGTCTATAGGTACTTCCATTGAATGTCATGACCAAGGGGTTATTTACTTGGAAGCAAAGGTGAATTGCCAATTGAATGAATTTCTAGACAAAGCATACAAAGATAGTGACCTTGTCAAAATCTTTGTACCACCTATAAGAATTAGGCTAGCTGAATTGCCAAATAGACCAATGATGGCAATTCAGGCCACCATGTTCGAACATGGTGGCCTAGCGCTAGCCGTGCAAATAGTCCACACATCATGTGATGGATTCTCTGGCTGTGCTATCACCGATGAGTGGGCTAAGGTTAGTCGAATGGAGAAAGGGAATGTGAGAAATTTACAATTTCGTTCGGATTTAGGGGAAGTATTTCCACCTAGGGATAATATTTTCGAGATGATTAAAAAAGGTAGGCCTAGAGGATATGAAATGAAAATTGCTACAAGAATTTTCATGTTTGATGAAATTGCAATATCTAAGTTGAAGGAAAATGTGAACAAGTTTATGAGTTATTCATCAAGAGTTGAAGTTGTGACTGCACTTATTTGGAGAAGCCTAATGCGTGTTGTGAGGTTGAGGCAGGGTCACAATAGGCCATCCATGCTACAATTTGCTATAAATTTAAGAGGAAGAGGATCTCCAAAAGTAGTAGGTATGCAAAACATATAATTATTCCTTCTGTTTCAATTTACGTGACACACTTTTCTTTTTAATTTGTCATGAAAAAAAACAACTTAATTTTAAATTATTTATTTTACTCTTAATGAACTCATCTCTAGTCAATCATCACATAACTTTTTTTATTTTTGTATTCAGCACGAATTTCATGTCTTAATGTCGTTGTTCGCTTTATCCGCCTAAATTGCTACTCCCTTTTTGAGTGCAGGGGAAGATCAAAACTTTTTTGGAAACTTCTACCTTGACATTCCAATCAAATATGTGTCATCTCATAGCAATCAAGATCCAGAATTACATGAAATTGTAACCTTAATTAGGAATGCAAAGAACAAAGTTCTATCAGAAATTGCAAATGCTTCAAGTGAAGAGATTTTCTCAATATTAATTGAGTCATTGAATCAAATAAGGGAAGGGTATAATGATGATGAAATTCACCTTTATCCAACTTCAAGTTTGTGTAGGTTTCCACTAAATGAGTCTGATTTTGGATGGGCTAAACCAATTTGGGTGAGCAGAGTAAATGTGCCATTTCAAATGTTCTTCTTGATGGACTCAAAAAATGGAATTGAAGCTAGAGTTTGCTTGAATGAAGATGATATGATTAAGTTGGAAAAGGATGTTGATATTGTGGAGTTTAGTTATGTGCCAAAGTAGTGATGGGATTGGAGGTTCATGTCCTTTGAACAACTTGAGTAATGTGAGAATGATTATTGAGTTCTGCGATGATAGAACTTCGTGAATCGAGCATATTCTACTATTAAAGTGTGTTTTGTGATCGTTTTTCCTCTTATGAAATTTCATGTGTTTCAATCTTCTTGTGGCTTAATTGACTTATTTTTATTTCATCCGTCTTGTTATTTAATGGACTTATTGTGTTGTAGACTTCTAGTTTTTTCATTGTTTAACTTTATTTACTGATAATTTAAAGTTATTAATAACATATCGTTAAAAGATATCTTGCAAGTACTTGTGCACAAAAATGTGAGACTAGTACATTCAAATTTTGAATATTTTCTTAAATAAAAAGTATGACCAAACATAATTACAACTCTAATTTCAAAAAAAATTCATGACCAAACGCCTACTAAAATGTAACAAATGGCAAATTATCATTACGAGACATTGAATATGGTTCAATAATAATGTCTTAGCTGGCGTTAATTATAACCCCTCATTTTTTTCTACATTTAATATATAAACGTGTTATTTTAACTGATATACACGCAGAACACAGTACTACTTGTTCAACTTTTTTCTATTTCAAATGATAAACCACGGTTAACTAACCATGGTTTATCTTACTTCAGTTTTTTTTTCTTATTTCTTCGGCCCCTAGATTTTTTCGAGACCCAATTCTGCTAGTCATATATAAACTGCTCTCAGTTTATGCAGATACCTAGATCTGAAATTTTCACGAAGGCGTCTTCATAAACGCCGTTTCCACTTTTCATTCTTTCTTCCAGATCTGAATTTGAATTTCATCGGAAAAAACTGCGAAAATGAGAGAATGCATTTCAATCCACATCGGACAGGCCGGAATTCAGGTCGGAAATGCATGCTGGGAGCTTTATTGCCTTGAACATGGCATTCAGGTACATGATTTTTCAATTTTTTTTTCTTCTTCAGATAAGCACATTGCTGTTAAAAAGCTTGACGTCGTTGTGTATGTTATAGATCTGTTTGAATTTGTTAGTTTGAATTATTTGAATGTGTTTGTTTTTGTGTAGATCTAGTTGATTCTGAATAGAAAGTGTGTTGTTATCTTATAGATCTATTTGAATCCAGAAGTTTGTCTAATTTAACGATTGGTTATAGATTTTTTATTAGATTTTGAATAGAAAGTGTGTTGTTATCTTATAGATCTATTTGAATCCAGAAGTTTGTCTAATTTAACGATTGGTTAAATATTTTTTATTAGATTTTGAAGACTTCTCTTCAAAAATTTGTTTGGCCATGAAATTTGAGCAGGTTTTGAAAATTTGATCTTCAAATATTTTCAATTAAAATACATGTCCAAACACAACATTAGAAACTCATTGTAATTTTTCAAGTTTCAACTGTTTGGCAACAATGGAATGATCACAATAATAACATTTCTAGTTATTTAGCAAAATAATTATACTAAAATTAGATAAATATGGCTATAATATTTTGAATATTCATAGATAATACTCGAGTTGTGTACTGTCCTAAATGTTTCCAAAGATTAAACTAGTT
>JAJOOF010009229.1:0-40888 GCA_029582545.1 Solanum lignicaule | reverse complement strand
TAGCTAACTCAAAGGGCTTTCCAGGGATATATTATTGGCCACCCAAATAATTTGTGTGCTAGGAGATATGACCCTCTAAAGTAGACCCTCGAAAAAGGCTTCACTTGGAAATTTCGGATTTTGATACGGTTGCTCTAAAATTTGGGTTTGACCCATTTCCCACTCAATTTGACCCCCTAAACAAGAATATGAAGTCGGATTTTCGAAAAACGAAACGGATCTTTTTATATACAGCTAAACAAGTTTCCGGTAACTTCCGAAGCACATTTTTAAGAACTTTTTGGGTCAAATTCAAATATAATTATTTCATTAAGTTCTCGACTCCAAACTCACATATGAGCCTCTAGTTTCACTCTATCATTTTCCGGGTCGTTACAGTCACGTCCCAAAATGGGGCCATGATGGCGCCTACTATAAGTCCCTAGTTAGGCAAGCCAAAACTTTATTACGAGTAACAAATATACCAAAAGATAAAATTATGCGGAAGAAATTGAAGGAAAAAGAGGGGCCAATAGAAAGAATATGTATAAAGTGATAAACATATATAATAAGGGCCACAAAAGTGATTGAGAAAGACAACTATACACAAAAACAAGCCCCGGACCTGGTCTTACTGGTACAAGAGTCTCTAAGTATAGAAAAGACTATATACATGAGATTTGTTTAATCAAAATACCAAATACAGAGACATTACAAAAAGAGGGAAAGCAACAACCTTCAGACGCCAAGAGCTCATCGCAGTCCAAATCAGCTATAGCCAAGGGGGATCTGGACATCAATAAGTATGGTTCATACTAGGAGCTACATCAGAAAAATATGTAGAAGTGTAGCATGAGTACCAAAATATTGGGTACTCAGTAGGCATCATAGGCCGACCGAGCATAGATAGAAATTATATAAATAAAGAGGCACGATAGAGATAACCGTATGATTTACCAGCTAATGAGAGATACACAAACTACTAATCATAGTGAAGATTGTAATAATAATAATGAGCACATGGCAACCAATTAAAGACAATCACAACCAAACATATAAAACATGATGATGTAATACAAATGTGGCCAATGCATAAAAGTAGAAGATTGACAAGGTTCCTACCGAGCTCTGATAGAAACTATATAAGATTAATAAGCATCATAGGATGACCGAGCTTAGATAGAAACTATATAAGATCAGTAGGTATCATAGGTCGATCGAGCTTAGATAGAAACTATATAAACAAAGAGGCATGATAGAGCTTACACTGTCATTTAGTAGCTAATGACACATAAAGAAAATACGAATCATAGTGAAGATAATAATAATAATAATAATAATAATAAGTACATGACAACCAATTCAAGACAATCACAACAAAACATATAAAATATGATGATGTAATGCAAATGTGGCCAATGCATAAAAGACAAAGCCTGACAAGGTTCCTTGAGCCCCCTGGAATAATTCCTTGAACTTAATAATTGATGAAATGCAATAAATATAACACATAACAGTCCATTGGGCCGCACTGGAGAGTCTCCTTGATCTTTTCAGAAGAAGTAAACCTATGAGTTATATAAATACTTCTTTGGAACAAAAAGCCTCAGAAAATGGTTCATTTCCTTTTAAAATCTATAGTTTCCTTGTTAAAATTTAGAACCCGCAAACAAGTACAAATCATAAGCTTGGTTACGACAAATGTGGTATCCTTGTTCATCGGTGGTAAAAACATTGCTCCAATTTCATTGGTGGTATGAGATACCACCTCATCTTCTCTTCTAACATCATTTTAACGCCCATGGAATATATAGTCGTCACCGGTATGCATATTCATTGGTTTACCGACTAAATGAACAACAAGAGCGCCAAGCGTAAGGTTGTTCAACTACAAAATAAATTGGTATGCAAGTTATTTCTCAAATTGAATTCCTAAGTATATTCCCCAGAAGCGGCGCCATTTTTGACAATGCTCAAATGTCCTCTCTATAATCAATAAAAAGGGACAGGGGTCGTTGTCAATAAGAATATCGAACTAAGTGTCATGGTCGAAGCCCACATACAATGGGATGGAGTTAAGTGTCCAATTGGTGAAGTAAATTGCAACTAATCTCAATGTAGTTAAATAGCAAACAGGTGGATTCTTCCACCAAATTCAACAACACAATTTCAATAACACGATTACCACTATTTCTACAAGCAAAGATTTACGAAATTAATTTACTTCAAGAATGCGGTGATTAAATGTGTATCTCTCTAGGGGTATTGTACAATTTCTCAATTCAACTATATAATCAATTATAGGCTAAGTTATCTTAAATGATGCTAATCTTCTTTCGATCTAATAACATACTTTCATTACATGCAATTCTAAGAAACTCACCACCTTTAATTTACAATTAAATATCACTAAATTGAAAATGTCGAACCTATTATCCACTCATATCAGTCTCTTTAAATCACCCATACAAGATCGAAGATAAATTCAAGTTGGCTATCTTAATTTATGAATTATTCACTCGAAAATAGTTTGAATATATGATTAACAACTATAACAGAGAAATTCAACAAACTCACTAACTTAAATCAACACCAAACCTCATAATCACACTCTAAGAGATTGGGAGTTTAGCCACTCATCACAAAGTGTAAAGAAGTTATACTTTCCATGAAATTAGCTATGGTAACATATATTGAGCAATTACAAGCAAACCCATTTCGATTTTAACCTCTATTTAACAAATTCAAGATTATCAATTCAGAAACCACAAATTCGGAGATTGGCCATCATCACCTAGGTGTGCCCTTTGAGCTTCCCTTTTATCATCCATAACTGTCAAATTCTGGGAAGTTTACCCTGTTCGCTTTTTCACACCATTTCTTCATGACTTCGCCAACCAGTCTTGAAAAAGAAGCCTGGTGCACTATGAATCAGGCAATATCATTCTTGTTATGGGGTTCATCCTTCTTTTTTGGTGATCATCAATATAGTTTCACACTTTTTCTTGCATTTTGGACCATACTATCAAACATTCATCCTTGTCTTGCCCTTTAGCCTTCATAGCTGCAATTCATCGAGGTATCCTAAGAATAGGACATAAATAGGCACCGAGGACACTATTTATAGAGCTAAATTGGCCTCAAAAGAGTGCAAATTTACTAGTCATCATATATTATTGTAGAACTCTCAATAAGTTTATAACTATGAGTATACATGTCTGACACATGTATCTAAAGCCTACTCTGATCATGCCCCTTTGCTTATCAATCTTATTTATGAACAAACTAGCAACATTAAATACTTCGCATTCCCTATTGTGTGGAGTACTAACCATGAATTTTTCCAGGATGTAAATGCAAGCTGGCAAGAAGAGGTAACTAAGACTATTGATTCGGATAGTGACCAGCGCCACATGGGTACAACGAGGCCTTTTTCCAAAGTTCTAGTAATATCATCAAAACAGACGTACATATAGATATCAAGACTTACTTTGGATGTGCTGATCTCATAAAATATTACACTCACACCTGCCTTGTCATGATTCCTAAACTTGAATCTCCTTAAAATTTCACAAACTTTACCTATAAACATCTGCAATGTGACTAGGAAAATCATGTTTAACAATGCGAGACTCGGTCTGATTCTTTACAGGCTTATCTCTAATAACACATCATATTTTATAAAGGATGGATCAATATCTCATGAAATAATCAATGACATCGAAAACTTAAAAGAGGAGGCAATGTGGTCATTAAGTTGGACATGGCCAAGTCATGATAGGGTCTCTTGGACTTATTTATGTATGGTGCTCAGGAAAATGGTATTCTCTGCGATTTGTAAAATTTCAAAAACTGATAATCAATCACTTTAAATGAAGGTAGACAAGGCTTCTTCAAGTCATGTAAAAGTCTAAGAAAAATTTATCCCCTCTCCCCTTTTCTCTTTGTTCTTTCTTCTAAATTATTATCTCAACTTCTATGATCTGTCTAGGAGTAGGGGGGGGGGGGGTAATCAAAATCTCTTTATGAACTAGAATGATCCCGATGTGAACCACCTCTCCTTTGAGATGATACAATTTTGTGCTTCCATAGATGCAAAGGAAAACTAGGAAACATCTCCTCATATATGGTAATACCTCTAGTTAACCGCCCAACAAGAAAACATGTTGTTTCTCTATTGTTAAAAATGCTTCAAATAACTTTATTTCCAAGACAAATCTCATTACCAATATTAATCAATTGGAGTTTTCCATAAAATATCGAGGTCCACCTCTTATTAGTGGGAAAAAGAAAATTCGTCATTATAATGACTAAGTGAAGCGAATTATTAACACAATTAAACGATGGCATAAAAAAATGTTTTTCTACTAGGGGAAGAGTTTTTTTCATCAATCATGTCCTCTTATCCCTTCCTATATCTGCTTAGTTCTCTAAAACCTCTTAAAGGAACCTTTGATAATATTGATAAATACGTTGATAGATTCTATTTCTCTGGCAAGGAACAAGATGGTAAACATCGTTTGATTTTATGACAAACTCTTTGTCTGCCTATTTAAGAGGGTGGAATAAACGTAAGAAGGATTGGTGATATCTAGATTACCTTCTCCTTCAAGCAGTGATGGATATTAAAACGAACAACTCTCTGTGGACTCTCCACTATGGCTATTACCTAATGTAATAGGTTTTAGTTTCCATAATATAATAGTTAAAGATCTCCTCTTCATTGAAAGGTGAAACTAGAACAATATTCAATCCAATCGGATCAAGAACATAATCACAAGTTTTGGATTGAAACGGAATAGTGAAGCACAAGATAGACATGTTTTGTCCCCTACTAGGGCAGGCAATTCTACTTTGGCTATTACCTAGAATATTTGTAGAAATAAGTGTATTTCCGACACAACTTTTAACAAAATTTGGAATAAAGACATGCCCTTCAAAATGTTCTTCTTAACTTGGAGAGCCATTACTAACAAACTTCCCATAGATGCCAAGATTGCTAGACTTGGTTTTTCACTATTACCTACTTGCTATTGTATAATTAACCATAATCTTGCTACAACTTTATAAAATGTAGAACACATATTCTATGCAAGTAGACATGCTAAGAAGATTTGGATGCTATATGGGAAACCTATTATTGGAGAATTTGCTACATAGACTGAAATATGAATTCAAATAGAAGTAAATATCATTATTGGAGAAATTGACTCCATACAACTAGCGAAAGCCATCTTTGAAAATTGGGAATATCTATTGTAGAATTTAAACCCATTTAAAGAAGATTGAAAAACTAGTTGAAGAGCATGGTTTCACCATCAATTACTGCCTCCAAGAAGAAAATCAGCGTGTGCATAAACTTGCTTCGATCAGTCTCACAACTAATATTAACCATATCTTCAACTCCTATACAAATATTGCAAGACTTATTAAAGGCCTTATAAATTTGGATAGAATGGCTTTGGACAACTTAAATCATATTAAAAAGAACAAATGATGCCAACCTTATTTTTGAACCTCCTAAGATTCATAGCCAGTAATTTCCATTGCCATTTGTATAGAAACTTTTTTACTAAATGATCCTTAAGAACAATGATACATGTTTTGTATGTAAAATTTCAAAGTGTTTATCCTTATCTCACTAATGAAATTCCATTTGTTTAAAAATTAAAAAAAAAATTTATTTTGGCATACCACTTTTTACACATGACCATGATGGAAGGGGCCACATCACTAATTAAATCAGTATATTTTTAAAAACAACTAAAAATAGAAAACCCACCCAAATAGAAATTATCCAACCCACATCCCTCTTTAAGCTAGAACAAACCAAACCCCTTTATCTTCTTCATCGTTCCAGCAAGGGGCTTCTAGCTTCGATAAATCAAAGCAACCACTCAAGCAACATAGCCCCTTCCTATCTTCATCTCTTAAGCTCTCATCATCTTTATTTATTTTTCTTTTTGCAACCGATTCATGAATACACTGAAATTACTTGCCAAAAAATTAAAGAAGTAAGAGGTTGTTAGCAATCTAATAACCCAACTTATGAGGTTAGGGTCGAATCCCACAAGAAACAATATATCGACAGTTGAAAAGATAAAGAATTACAAGCTACAAGTTTGAATCTAAACGGAAAATAGAAAATTATAATAAGGAGATCTTTTCAAGAAAGGAATCAAGGGAAATTAGGGAATGGGAAGCTAATCCACACTCAAAGATCCATTTTAACTCAATCATGGGTAGAATCATATATGCCTTGGAATCAGAATTTTCCACCTATTTCTCTCGAACATAATCAAATATATCTCAACAAGTTCTCTCAAATCTAGCTAAGTAGCAAAACAATCAATTCAATCATAAGAATTGTAAGGAATCACTATCTCTAGCTATCTTCCTATATATGAGGTGTTACACCTCAATATGCACTAATCAACTTTTCCAAACCTCAATTGATACTCTCGAACTCCATCAAAGTAAATAGGCATGTCCAAGGAGTGTTCAATTCCAATAGGAAAGCAGTTAAGCATGAAATTGATTAGATATTTCAAAACCCATATCATAAATAATAAGAAATCAATCAATTACAAAAGCAAAAAGAGTAAAATCAACAACTCAATAGTCACCACATGAAAAAGAACATAACTGTTGTTGGTACTAACAAATAGTCACCACATGAAAAAATTTCACAAAAGACCTCCCCTCATTTCTCATATTAAATTTTCAAGACCCAAGAATAATTAAGTGACAACAACTCAAACTCAAGAAGTGACTCGAACTCATTAGTTCCTTCACATGTAAATTTGACACAAATACGATTTTTCATAATCACTCCTATCTAAATTTACATGCCCTCACAAGAAAGTAAATGTCCCAAAGTACTCACAAAGTATTTACAAGACAAGACACAAAGGCACAAACACTTACACATATAAATACATCTCATAAAAAAATTACAACAACCATATGATTGCCCTTATTCTCAATCATCATTGACTCAAATTCATTTGATTAGAGAGCACAAAGGACTTAATCAAGCTTGTAATGGTAGGTTTAGGGATGGATATGATATCATTTGGGTAAAAGTGACTACACCCTCCTTGAACAGTACAAACAACAATTCTTTCATTTCCCAACTTCAATACTTTTCTTTATTTTTTAAACTAATGCACATTTTTTTCTCACATCACATCAAGATGCCCCCACATGCAACACTTGTATACCTTGGAGGCTTCAAATTTCTTTTATTCATATTCTTTCTTCAAAACTTTTTACTCCATTTCTTTCCTATATTTTTTAGATTTCTCAAAATCAAGCTCTCATCTGATAAGCATCTCCTCTATCGGTTTCTAACAACACCCTAAACTTAAGTTTTTATCCTCAAATTTCTCAAGTCCATGTTCAAGGAGTGAAGAGTTGAAAAGCGGATTACTTTTTCAAAATTTGTAAGGCTTGGAATGAGGTTTCCTAGAAAATGGTATTAAGCTCTAAGTGCGGGGGAGGGAGGGGGGGGGGGACTAGGGATACATTTAGTGCAAAGATGATATTTCAAGGGCAAGTGGACTTCAAAAATAATCACAAATAATGATTAATGTCTTTCTCCAACCAAAATAAATCAAGACCAATGTTGATAGACTAAATGGAAAAGTTCTAGCTAGTACATGCGAACACAAGGAATTATTCAACAACTCACTACACATGGCATGCAAATCAATCAAGATGACTCAAAATTTTCGTTCCTTTTCTAGCACTAACAACATCGAACATTTAAACTACTAACAAATTAAAAGTCACAAAAAGAGTCACAAGTGTTGTTACAAAATCATTCATTCCTAATTTTTATTAAAATTGGAGGAGTATGCTGAATTTTTCATGATGCCCAACTAATTGATAGTACCAACCAAGTCACATCCTCTAAAAAAGTTGACAATTTTCCTTCAGAAAGTTGTCACTCTATCTATCATTGGAGATTGTGACTCAATATCTCCACATCAAAACAAAAACAAAGAAGCTAGAAAACAAAATAGACAAATACAAGAAAAAAAAGTAACTAATCCAACATAATATCAACAGAAGCACAACACATCCGAAATATCAAGGCCCGACAAGTGCACAACACCAATCCATATAAAGAAAAATAAACTCGACAAGGGCACAATCACAGTACGTAAAATCAACAAAACATTACTACAAGGGAGGCACCCCCAACTGAAAATAGGAATGTATCCTGCCAATACAAATATAAAAAAATAATACGCGGGACTACTTGAACTACGTCAATCTGACCTCAAGACGGTTCTAAAAACAAGATCCTTCTTATCCCGAACTACCACATTGACAACTGGCTTGAATGTGATGGCCTTTTTCTTTCCCTTTGGCACCAGCTCCCTGTATGCCAAGTAGAACTCCCAGACCCAAGTAGGTATATAAGAGCCTCAAGGCTTGGTAAAGATCTTGAACTTGTGGAACTTTATGATGTTCCACACCTCTGGGTACCGGTCTACCACACCATTAGTAGACAACCGCTTTTCTTCAAGGATAGTCCTCAAACCCTCGGCCTTTAATCTATTCAGTGATTGGGATGGAAGAGCCTGCTCTACTATCTGAGCTGGAGGTGGAGGAGGCGTAGGAGGCACCGGGATCTGAGCTGAATAATGTATAGCCTTGGAGGGTAGCCCCTCTCTCCTAGCCTGGAGTAGTTGATCGTTCTCCGACTCAGATACGGAGATCGGAGAACTGTCCCCTGAATGGGCCTCACTGTCAGAGGGACTGAGGTACGTGAAGTAAATGCCACTCCTGTCAGAGCTTGCCTCCATAGGTTTGCCACAACGGGCTTCTTTCCCTTGCCATTTCCCCCATTTGGAGGAAGTTTGTATACTTTGGCCCGGGAGGCTGCAGCCTCCTCGTTGATGACTATGCCTTTGCTCGCTTTCGGGGCATTTGATTCCTGCCGGCAACTTTTGGTTTAGCCATTCCTGCAAATACAAACCACACACATTAGATGAAATTCAAGAAAAAATTCAAAGTTATGAAGTTGTCTAGGAAAATTTGCCGAACCGTTCAGCGTGTCAAGTCGGGCTCGCCGAATGTTCTAGGATAAAATTTCCCAAAACTCAGCAAAGGTCAGCGATGTGTAAGGACTTTCGGCGAATCACTGACACATTCGGCAAACTAAAAGTAGCTCAACGAAAGTAACAAAATAATTTCAAAAAATTGGGGTGCAGAAAGGCAATCAGAAGGGTTTTTCAGCGAGCTCAGGCATATCGCAGAAAGCTTCAGAACTCAAATAAAAAAAATGGAAGATAAAATGGCGATCTAAGGATCCTTAGGCGAACCGTCGAACAACTCAGCAAGCTCTACCCAGCTCGCCGAATAATCCAACCTGCCAGATTTTTGCCCCATCCTTCAAAATCTAACCTGCAGCCCATGAAAAGTAAAATTAAACCATTATTCTATGCAATTGGTCCCATACCCATATTACCCAAGACCTCAGGGTACTCAGACTTCCCCCGATTTGGCCAAAATTGGACAATCGCCATGTTTTTCCCTTAAGAATAACGTCAACCACTCTATCATTAGGAAAAATCAGACGATCAGCACAATCGAGGTTACTTAGACTTCATCCCAACTAGACCCAACAACGAAATCAACACAACCCATCAAAATTTAACATGCTAATACACAGGATTTCACAATTTAAGACCAATTAACACAAAATAAAACAAGTTACGAGCAGGCATTACCAACACACATTCAGTAAATCACAATACACAATGAAAACAACCAATCAATGATCATGCATTTGAATTTACTAAAATGTAATAGCGGGGTTCGAATAACCAACCTCAGAAGAAGATGATTGAAAAGCTAGGCAAGCAAAGTAGCCTCAAATCCTCCCCAAGTTATCAATACAAGAAAATTTGTACGGAAGTATGAAAATTTGCCGTTGTGAAAGTATGGAAGTCGAAAAATATGAAATAAGGGAGATCTTTAAAATTAAAAACAGTTTGACCTTTTGACCTTTCAGTTCGTGCGCCAGTCGGCGACGCGTACTTATGTCATCGACCCACTCGGTCATGCGCTGAGTAGCAGTTTAGCCTGCCGAATTTTACAGAACCTCGAGCAAGCTAGGTTGTTCAAACAATGATTCAAAGTGTGCATCATAAGCCTGTCGACCTGTTTGGTGAGTCACTGACCGGACATTAGCTCGCCTAATTGCTCATTTTCCCAAAAATTTAAATTTTCAACCTATATATGTAACACCCGTTATTCAAACAATAGCATTAAAAATATAAAAGCTTGGGTTCCCTCTCAAGAAGCGCCTTATTTAACATCGTGGCACGACGAAGATACCCATAAAAGATTCATTCTTGGGATTGTCCATAGTGTCACTCGGTAGTCCTTATTTTTGCCTTAGGTTAAAATGAGATGAGATTTGACCCATTTGTATTTCCAGCTGCATAATGGACACCAAATGAGAAGTAACCGTCTGATTTAAAGTTGAGACATCATCTTTCATTTCTTTTAAAACCTTGTTGGACCGTTCGACTTTGTTGAGAATGCGTGAAAGCATAATTTCTGTGCGGAAATTCTCTGGGTCAATCCTTTTCTCTTTAGGCTTTTGACGCTCATGGGGAGGTGCATATCTCTCTTTGTCCCCATCTCTCTATTTCCATTTAGTTCCACGATCACACCATTCCCTATCACAGTCTCTCCAACCGTCTTCACGCTCTCTATTCCATCCTTGATTCCCGCCCGGCCTTGGATAGTTCGGACGGAAACATCCATCTTGATTTGCAAGAAAAATCACTCCCTCATTATATAGAACATCAAAGTGTGCATCATAAGGGTTCTTCCCACAAACACTAACATCATACACATATTTAGGACCACTACCCATCACATGTTTTGACAACAAATCCTTTTGGGTCATCATTTTGGCCATGTTTTGATCTCGTTCTTAGTCCTTTTCAAATTGTTCCTTTGTCATCCTAAAGGCTAAAGGAGACACTTGATCCTCTCTCGTATACTAAGCACGTTTGGTTTTGATCATGCCATCAAGCAAAGTGGATGCAATTTCGAATGGTTGCTGCATGATTCTCCCTTAGACGAGTTGGTCAGCCACACCTTTGTTCACCAAATGTAGACTCTGATAGAAATGTTGTAACAAGACTTTGTTTGGGAGTCTGTGAGTTGGACATTGTAGTAGCCATTTATGTAATCGTAGCCAAGTCTCGTGGATTGGCTAGCAATCCAAGCATTTGAAACCTTGAATATCCGGGAGTAGATAAGTAGAGTGGTATTCTTGGGGATGTGATCGATTTAAGGCTAATTTCGCTATATAGGTAATTATAATTTACTAAGAATTACTTAATGTTAGTGGGTAGTCTAGACTATAGATGCAATAGCTTTCTCTCGAATAACTATTACGATTCAAGTGAGTTCTCTGAAACCTCGACAAGCATATAAACAACCCAATACCTCAATTTATCTACTCTTTCGAGGTAGATAGGTAGGATCGAGTTAAGATTCACTCTCTTGAGCTGAACCTACAACCACACAATCACTACAATCATCAATCGATAGCTTTAATTCTAGAACCTCTCTCTCGAGCAAGCCTAGAAAGCCAAGTTACAATTGCATTTGCAACTACAATTCGTGAGTGTATACACAACTATCAATCAAACCCACTTCAAAACAACATTAAAATCAGTAACAACAATACCCATAATCTAATTAGAAAAAATAATCACATGATCAAACCCCAAGAATTGGGGTTTTAACCACACATCATAAAAAGTAAGAAATATTTACCAATTATGCTATCCATGAAAAAAGTAATGATGTCCAACTCTTTACAATGCTTCAATTCAACTAAAATTCAAAACCCACTTGAAAACTCTACTCAAAAACTCCAACACTAGTGTTATGAATAAAGAACTCAAGGTAAAAGCTCTCAAAACACTTGTTTAGAATCTGGGAATTTAGGAAATATTCAATTAACTTCAAAATTGTGCATTTATACTAAATTTTTCAGCTTGTGTACTGATCAGTGAAGTAAGTTGAGCACGTCGATGATGCGCCAAGTGTTACTCTCCATCGCCATCTTGCCTTGCCTCTTTGACCTCAGGTTTCTGTAACTTTGGGTGATCAGGAGCGGAGTCGCTGATCCATTCGGTGGTTCGCCTACTATCCATTTTGCATCACCAAGTTGTCTTTTCCTCAAGGATGGCACGCTGGAACATTGGGTGAGCTGAGGGACCACTCAGCGGTTTGCCTAGTGGTCTTGCCGATCACCATGATTGCCTTTATTCAAATTTTTCAGCTTTTTCACTCCTTTTTACCCTGTAATGTCCTTGTCTTTCTCCTTTGCCTTCATTGCTCCAAATCAACACTTTAACATTAATTTCGAGCATAAATTAGACAGTGAGGACAACAAAACTATGAAAACAAAACCCTAAATGAGTCGAAATCTCAGACTCATCACTGAGGGACCACATTCTCTATAAAATCTAAAATTTTATTGGGGCATTTTCTCAAACATGTTGGGGGCATCCCTCTTAAGAACCATTTGCACAAAAAGGTATCCCCAATCGCAACTAAAATTATAACTCAACTAACAGCTAACACAAAATTACAAACAAACTACTCATGAACTACAAATTAACCCACAATTTTTTCAAATCAAATATAAACATTCAAGAACCATTATCAACTTAACTTACCATTGAGAGGATAAAAGAGAGGAAAAAATGAGCATACCTTCAATGATAACTTAGAACACAAAACTAGGACTTGAGAGAATTGTCCCTCTTTCAATTATGAGTTTTGGGAGGAAATTAGAGTTTCTGAACAAAGGAAATGGTTCCTCTTTACAAAATTTCGCACTTTTAATACATGGGGTCTGTTCAACTCTCCACGTTCATGTATTTTATAACATGTTCGTGCCATTTTGACTGTTGAACTTTGCGTTCACAGTGTAAGAGATGTTTTCATGGAAAGTCTACTGACTTTGACCTCCACATTTGCATACCCTAATTTGCATTCACAGAGAACACATGAATCTAAAAACATTCAGACCTTTCTGTCTTTTTCGGTGTGGTATGGGCATGTTTGGAGACAATCCCAACCACGTTTTGCGAGCTTGAGCACCCAAAAAGTTCCCCAAGTCCTATAACCCCAAACTTCAATCCTTATAAACATTTGGCTACTATACCTATCCAAAGAATCCTCAAAAACTTTGAAACTATGAGGATTAGTCAGATAGTTTTTTAATCTAATCTAAAAATTCAAAACTCCTAATTTACACTATGAATAAAATTTATTGAAAACTAATGGGTTACCTCCCATCTAGCGCATAATTTAACGTCGCGGCGCGACACTGGTTGCATCAACCTTTATATTCTCATTTCGAGGTGGCGAACAATTTCCACAACTTAAAATCAAGTTTTCATTGTAATCATGGGGACTACATGGGAGCATCAAGAGTCTCACTCGATCTCTCCATTTAGAAAACTTTAATTTCTTACCCAACATCACATCATTTCTTTGTTGAGGAGCACTGGGCAAGAGTAACAGGATCACTAGGTCATTTGAGCAATGAACTTCATAATCCTTGGCCTTCTAGTAAGTGACACTCTCACTTCAAAATGAACTAAAGTTGCTATATATTATTTTTTTTATTTTTCTTGCAACTTTAATATCATTTCTTTGATTTCGGCATCTTTGAATTTTATTGTCTTGGTTTGGTTGCATAAACCCAAAAATTCATCCATGTTTATCTAAACCCATTTTTCTAGAGACTCCAAGTTCACTACACTCGTTTTGGCCAATTGACAAGGAGCATCATATACATGAATTCTTGTTCTCACATTGGCCTACAAGGTTGTAATTTCAAACTTAAGTCTCATCATCTCAAAACACCGAGTTAGGTGCAAATTGTGAAGACGATTCCCTCAATTGGGACATTAGATGTAGGAGCTTTTCTCCATGATCAAGCCTTTGAACCAAGCTCATGAGCCAAGTTTTACTCACAAAACTCATTTCTTCACAACAAGGCCATGAGTCATAAACATAGGGCTTACAACCACCAAGCATATCTTTATCACAAGAAACCATACAAACAAACCAAAAGAAAGAATAAACAAATGTTCACAATTTAGATAGAAAAAAGTAAACTATAAATCCTAAATCAATTCAATACGCCTAATTGTTCCCCGGTAACAATGACAATTTTTGTAACACTCAAATTACTTGCAAACTATTGACGAAGTAAGCAGTTGTTCGAAATACAACTACCTATCTTATGAGGTTGGGGTCGAATCCCATAAGGAACAATACATCAACAGTTGAAAAGATAAAGAATTACAAGCTACTAGTTTGAATCTAAGCAAAAAATAAAAAATCATAATGAGGAGATGATTTTAGTACAAACTAAAGATGGGGAAAATATTTTTTCAAGTAAGGAATCAAGGGAAATTAGGGAATACGAAGCTAGTCCACACTCAAACAATACATTGTAACTCAATCTCATGCAATTCAATCATGGGGTAGAATCATATATGTCTTAGAATCACAATTATCCATCTCTTTCTCTCGAACATAGGCAAATATATCTCAACTAGTTCTTTCGAACCTAGCAAAGTAGCAAACTAATCAATCCAATTATAAACATTGCAAGGAATCACTATCTGTAGCTATCTTCATATATATATATATATATATATATATATATATATATATATATATATGTTAGTTGTTAGTTGTTACACCTTAATATACACTAATCAACTTTTCACAACCTCAATTGATTCTTCGAACTCAACCAAAGTAAATAGGCAAGCCTAAGTAGTTATCAATTCCAATAGGAAAATAATTTAGCATGAAACTGATTAGATATTCAAAAATTCATATCAGAAATGAGAAGAAATCAATCAATTAAAAAAGCAATAAGAGTAAAATCAACAACCCAATAGTTTTGTCTATCTCTAACACAAAACCCCAAATCTCCAATGATCAATATGCCCACAATTTAAGCAATACAAAGCAAGGAAATGAAGGATTATAAGGTACTACAATTGAGCTTTTAATCTTCAAACCCAAATGCGAATTGTGAGTAAACTTGCTAGCAAAGCTATGAACACTCTATTACAATTAAGAATTTTAGAATGTAAAACTGATGTAAGATCTCTATCAAAATGGTTGTCCATCAGAACAAAATTGCATTTTGGGATCAAAATGGCAAATTGCCAATCCTTTCCCTACACTTGAAAAATTACTCCGGTGTTCACGGAGAATGGCCCGCATTTGCAGGATTGGGTTGATTGGAAGGCCACATTTGCGGGATGGTGGGGCGTGTTGACTCCATCTCCGTGTTCGTGGATGGGTTGTGCCTTGTTCATAGTTCTTATTTGACCCGCACTATGTGTACATGTATCAGCTGACCACGTTCTTGGAGAATATTCTCTGCCAGATTTGTATTTTCTTTCACTTTTGTCCTCTTTTTCCCTTAATTTCACTCAGTTATTTGATGATCTTTTAAATCAACTCTTTACTTTATTTAACTGCAAATATTTAAAAAATCACATTAGAAGCACAAATTCGCACCTAAACAAGAAAAAAAGATAAGCTTAAAGACAAGATAAGTTGGTAAGAATACCCAGTTATCAATTCATAGTCAAACACGACAATGGTGAAACCAAAATATACCTTCGGTAATCACCAAATTTTATGTATGTTGTTTAAGTACACAATGAAGACTAAAAATGTTATCTTTTGAAAATTTAAAGGAACACAAGCTACCAATTTAGCATATTCGCAAACTCGTCCCTCGTATAAATTCAACCTTATAAAGCTCCATTCTCTTTTCTTTTGTTAATCAATGGCTTCCAAGTCAGCTCAACTTAAACAAAATTAATTGACTGCCATTTTTTGTCCTGGCTTATCAAACCCCGATTAGCCATTTTATGTCTTCTAAAAAAAGGACGCATGATACCACCTCTTAAACTCGTTAATCTAATCAGCACGATCCCTAAAAGAAAATTATGTTCTATATCATCCATACTACTGAGTAAATTCCTTTCGTTTATTTGGTACATATGAAAGTCAATCAAGAATTACATGTATGCTCCTTACCTAGATCAAACGTGAAGAATGAAAATCTATTATTATGAAGTTATGTGACACTATTTTGAAACTAGCTTCCCTGATTCTCTGAGATAATGGTTGGTCTATGTTACCTTTATGATGAAATATGTTACTTCTGATTTAGTGAAGTTATAAGAATTGGCCTTTTTGGTGTTCTCGCAACTTAGCACAACATGTATGTTAAATATTGATTTGGTTTGTCAATGTATTGCATTTAGTGTTCTTGAAAACACTGAGTAATTCCCTAAAACTGGATGTTAGGATAGCAACAGTTAGTGCAATTGTGTTTTTTGGGATTTATTGAGATCAAGTAATCGGGAAAAATTTCAGGACTTGTTCATATTGATGATGAAGATGTTTATTGAGTTGTTGAACAGTGGCCCTACAACTCAAGAAACAATTGAATTAGCATAGACCAATATGTGGTTCGTGATTGCTTTAGCTAAGGCCAACGAAAGAGCACCAAGAATGATAACGAAGTTTCCCTTTTTTTTATTAGTAGGTTGTTTGGATGTTGTTTACGATGTTGTGGTTACGAGTATTTGGACAGGTTGTTAATTTTATTGGGTTGTAATACAATTGTTCATGTCGTCTCTGAGCAGCTTCTTGCTTAGTTGGCTACCCTTGAGTGACAAAACAACTATGATGCACACATTGAAACTACTCAAATTGTTGAAGTGTAATGACAATCCAAATCTCTTCTCTTTGTTTATTGTAACACCTCGGATTTGAGAAAATAGAAAAAATTGTAGCTTTCCAGACTTGGTGCAAGAACCACGGACACCACCGATGGTCTGTGGTTTGAGACACAGTCCGTAGGTGGGGTTTGTCATTGAGGACAAAATATTTATGCTCTCTGATCCCACTCACGGTCGACTAATACGATCTGTGGTTGGACCTACGGACCATAGGTGAGGGTCAGTAGCCAGTTATAGGGAAATTATTGTTAGGTCAACTTCAAATTGTCATAACCCTTAGCACAAAAGGAATTAGTTGGCCATTGACCTACCAAATTATAGATAATAGAATCCTCTTTCCAATGCCACTGAGTTGGCTAAAATCCCATCTCCGAAAAAAAAGGTATGCTCGTTTTAGTGAAGCCTTGTCGGGCAGACTTGACCCACGACCCCACCTATGGTTGGGAGGTTGACCTACGGCCCATAGGTCCCTCCGTGGGTGGAATTCGGCAGCTTTTAAGTTAGGATCATTTTGGTCTTTTTCCCATGCGTTGGGCACTTAAACTTTGTTGTTTTATGCCTAAACTACATCGTTTTACTTAATCTAAGCCTAATAACTTAGTCAGACTTACCCAGAACCCTCATTCACCTAAAATCATCCAAACTTGGAGCAAAAAGAATAGGAAAAGTCGACCAAAACTCCCAAGAACAAGCAGCAGTGTTCTTAAAAGTTTCTGCCCCAAAATCAAAGGATTTCTCCTCAGATTTTGTCACCAGGTATGTGGGATTTAACTAGTGGGTTCCTTTCATCTACTAGGTCCCTAGAATTCAGTCTGATTCTCTATTCCCTTTATCTTGTTTAGACATAGGTTTTCTAGAACATTAGAATTTTTTTGTGATTTAGCTGTTATAGTGTCCTTAATCAGATTATCATATTTTCGTAACATTGTTGCTTAGTTCCCTGCATGAAACTTAGAACTCTAGTTGTGTAGATTATTTTAGTTCATGAAGTACACTTGCTAGGTCAGTTTAAAAAGATATTCATGCTCCAGTTAAAAATGTTTCATTGTCAGTATTTAGATGTTGCATTCTCAGATTTGCATGTCAGAACATTGAGCTATCTAGTATTTCAGTTTTGTTGTGTCATACACATTCCAGTTAGGATTAGGCTTAGACAGAGTTGGACTAGGGTTCAGCGTACCCTCATAGTGTCAGAACTACGTGCCCCCGTAGGTTTATCAGTCCCCTCTGTTGGGCATCAACTTTAGTGATCACGCCATTCATGCCTTTATACCCCTGGCAAGGTATATTGGGTCCTATTGATAGGGATTATACATCGAACAGTCATGCCTTTAAACCCCTGGCAAGGTATAATGGGTCCTCTCGATAGAGCGTATGCATCGGACTCCACATTTAGCTCACATGGTTTTATGTCAGTTAATAGTAGCTCCCATAGTCAGACTTCAGCACATTTGACCAGGTCTTTAGTAATATTTTAGCTTTCATTCTTAGTATGTCATGTTCAGGATTAGTACTTGGTCATTGCATTTAGCTCAACCTTCAATATATCTCAGCATTTACATTTAGTTCAGATTATGTTATTGCTCAGCATGCTTTGTTCAATTAAGTGTTGTATTCAACTATACTCTATGTACTGCATGCTCAGTACATTCCATGTATTGATGCATACTCTATGCTACATCCTTTCATGATGTAGTTTCAGGTACTCAGCATCCAGATCACGCATAGATCGGTTCGGGATCTCTAGTTCAGCAGCTTTAGTGGTGAGCCATCATACTTCGAGGACAATAGAGATGGTTTACACTTTAGATTTGTATTCAGTTTTCAGTTTTGCTAGAGTTAGATGGGGGCATTTTCCATCAACTTTAGTCAATTAAAGGCTCTTTAAGGCATAGTACTAGATTCAATTTTAGTTTTGAGTTTGATCCTCTAGTTGTTATTAAACTCATAGTCTTTTTTATATATTCTGATCAGTATTGGGTATTCCCCACTTTTAGTTATCACTGTTTAAGCTTTCGCATAGTATATTTATTTAGTATGCTTATGATATGCCAGCTCGGGGTTAACTTGGGGTCACTCGTGATCCTAGGTCTGGTGTTTACATCCAAATGGTAGCCTCAGAGCGTGACATTTTTGCTTCTTGTTTCTTATTTAGAGTGTTTCTACAGTGACCCTCCCTAAGTCATTTATGACTTGCTGCGACTAATAGTTCAGTCATCTAGTCGTTCATTTGGTTATTATGAAAATTTTACTATTTTGAAGCTTTTTAATCTTGAAGGGTTAGTTTTTTCAAAAGTTTAAAAAGATTACCTCAGAATCTAATTCTTATGATTCCATCAACTTTGGAAGAGTCATTTTAGGCTTGTAACATGGCCGGCACAACTCTTGAGATGTTTAGTGCGAGTCTGTATGATTAGGCGTTTTAACTTTTAAGTTAAGGCCTAAGTATGATTTATTCAACATTTTGAGTAAATCAGTTTAGATGAGAATTTTACTAGTGCGGTTAGCTCTAGAATGTTTAGTTTGGTCTAGAATGACCCTTTGTTTGGATCTTGAGGATTATGGGATAATTCCAAGCCCCCTTGTGGAATTTGGATCACATTAGAGTTTAGGGGTGGGACCCACTTTCTTAGGAGATGACCTCGTATGGGAATTTCAACTAATCCATTGAGTCCAAAATATTAATTTTGGTACAATTGCATATTTCATTTTTATTCATGGGGTTTCAAATGAGTTCGAAACACCTTGTCAGAGTTTCAGATTTGCCAAAACCCAGTTGATATGCATCAGCTGGTGCAGGACAAAAATGGAATTCTCATTCGAGGGCCTAGTCTATGTTTGTGGAGGCCAAGCAGCCTGGTGTATGCATACGCAAGGGCCTATCCACATTCACAAAGTCCATGTTCACGGGATTCGTTACCATGTTCGTAAGGCTCTATCTCTCTCGCTTGGCCGTGATCGCGGGGCCACTGCTGCATTCGCGAGGTTCACGTTCATTGCTGACCCACCGCATTTATGAAAAAGAGATCATGATGGCAGTTCTAATGGTGAATTACAAGAGCTGATATAATGCTCGTTTTAGCTCATAATTGGTGATTCATAGTTCCACGAATCCAAAATTGTCGAGGCTAGTTGGGTAGTGATCAGAAAGTGTTTGGTTATCTTGTTTGAGGTTAGTTGTTTTTAAAACCTGCTATCCTAGTTCCCTTTTTGCATAAAATTGTTGATCTTTATGAATGTTCTAATTATGGTTGTTCTGAGCCCCAGATTGTGTTCCTTTTTGGATGACAAGTTTGGGGCGTTGATTAGGACATGTTAACCATTCAATTCAAAAAATTCTGACGTATGTTCCGTAATTCCCATTTGACTCTGAAAGTGTGCATTTTTGTTTGTGTTTTTAATGTCTAAATGATTGTAATGACGGTGTGTTCCTGTTTTCTAAAGTGTGGTAGTGTTTGGACGTCGTTCAGAAAGGAAAAGCACCGACCTTGAGAATTGGAGTGCGCGCGGTCGGCATGCAAGTAGGCTACGATTTTCTCTCTATTTAGATTGTGTTTAAATGCTTAAATGCATGTTGATTAGAGTGAATTGAGGGCGGGTACTTAGTAAATATTATTTCTGTTCTTAGATACCATGTTTGAAGATTGATCGGTATAGTTTTGGGTTTAGTACCATGCTAGTTGGGTTTATATGTGTTGTTAAACGATGTTGTGTATTAATTGCATTGTAACTTGTTATATAAGCATGTTTAGCCTTAGTCTAGGATAGATAGACATGCGAGCCTTGTAGCATGTTTTGTCTCTGATACACCCAAATTACACCACCCTAAAGAAGCATAAGCAATCGATATTAAGTAAAGAACCCAACTTGTAGGTTGGGGTCGATCCCACGAGGAAACTGGTTTAGACTTAACTTTAACTTACACTTATATTCGTTTAGTTAAAGTACTTTCAGAAACAAGTAATAAAAAAGGGGGGATTTGTGAAACAAATTGTAAGAAATCAATAAGTAATCAGTAAACAAAAGTCAATTTTGGTTGTTATCAAGATGAGAAAGTAACTAGGGTATACATGTTCACCACAAACTCATTACTCAGTAATCCTAGTAATAGCAGTCCTTTCCTAGTGTATTACATGCAAAGTGATAAGTTAGGTATCTCTAAATCGTTGGTCCGGCATCTAGAAAATTTCACCCCGCACCTTGGTCCAGCTACGTGTGTATAAATTACTAACCCTTACCTTTACCTCATATTAGACATCGTAATCAATGTTTGGCTTGGTTATTACTTCGCACCAATCGACACTTGCCTATTAGATAGTATCACACTAAATCTTTGTTGATAATTCTTTTCTTGTTGATTCGCTCCTTGGTCCGGCAAGTAGCAACAAGGCGAGTTCTAACACGTGCACTCGTTAAAAAGACTTTTGAACGAAAGAATTATCAATGCATGCAAAACACTATTCAAGAATTGTTTATTTACTATCCATACTTCGTTAATCGCTCATGGATCCCCCAACCCTAGTTGTGGAGTTTAGTTACCCATAATCATATGAACACAATTCATTGTTTTAGGTGAAAGAATTATGAACTTACGTAGTTGAGAAAAATAAACCCAAAATTTCCACTCGAATTCCAAACCAAATCTTCAAAATTAACCTTTGGAAATCAAGAATTTCTCCGGTAGTAAAAATTAGTTCCCTAGTCACAAAGTAAAACAAAAGTAATAATATCCAACCCCTAAAAACGAGGTTTACATGCCCTATTTATAGAAAAGAAGTCCTAAATTAAAAGAAAAACAAATTAAGGAAAGTGTGTTCAGGCACGCGTCTTCATTCCACGAGACTGACTCACGAACCGTCAATGGATCTACTGTCTGTGAGTCCCTTCCATTAGCAAGGACTTAGAAAATATTTCAGCCTCCGAAAATCAGCTTCTCTGAAGCAACCGACAAACTTGTAGTACGGATCGTAGATCGATCTACGGTCCATCAATCCTCTTCTGTAGCTCCACACTTGGAATCTTCAAAAATCAGGTACTGGAACCCTCGCAGTATCAATCTACGGATCAACAGTACAGTCCGTAGATCAACCTACGGATCGTCAATGGCCACCGTGGTTCCACACTCTATATCAGATTTCCCTGATTTACCTTCCATGCCTTGCCTGCTGATCTACGGCCATCACCTACGGAGCGTCACTGGACCTATGGTCCGTAGATCACCTCCGTAGATGCCCTTTCTGCAGTTATTTCAGTTGTCCCTTTACTTCCGCGCCTAAACGTCTTTCCTGCAAAATATGATAAAAACACATAAAAACCAATCCAAAAAGGCCCTAGACACAGACAACTTGTAAGTGAAATGTATTAGAAATACCGTAAACTCACGATATATCAACACCCTCAACTTAAATTCGTTGTTTGTCCTCAAACGACGCACTAAGACTCTAAACGACACTTGTATAGAAGCAAGCATTTCAAACACAAGCAATCACATGGCTTTCTACCCCACTCTCTTTGTGGGTACAAAATTTGTTTTCTTAGACTCGATAAGCTAATTCATGTGGATCAAACCATGAAAATGATTGACCAACCAACACACAACATACACTGTTTCACTATCACCAAGGTACCAACTCTCCGACAATGTACTAAGTGTCTTTACTTCGAACGAAATCCCTTTTCTTTCTCACAATGACTTATGAATTTTAGTACAAGGGTTCATTCAACACTCACACTCAGAAATAACTTCAAGTACAGTTAATGCTCTGTGCCATAGGCTTGCCATTATTTTCACTGCTTAGACTCTCCAAACTAGACTCTAGGATCACTATAGGACTTGCTTGTCTTGTAACGTAGGCTCAGGGTCAGGTGTGGTACATTTGGGTACTTCTTAGTGACTTTCTACCCTCCTTGACATTACACTAGGCTTTCAACCTCTTTTTGCCCTATTTTTGCCATCCTACCATTTTACCTTATTTCCCTTGATTTTCTTCAACCACGGATGTGACTTTAGACTTTGTAGCTCTTTTTACTTTTATTTTATTTTTCTTTTAGCTTTCAACTAGTCACATCCTTTCCTCTCTTTTTCAATATCAAACTCTTTCATACCCATTTTTCTTTCGGTTTCCTCTTTCATAGCCACCCTCAACTTATGGATTTTCCATTGGTTGAGGTGCACAATACCCGATGTCGGGTCAGGGCCAAGATTGAAGTTACTTTTTACATTAGCCACCCTCAACTTAGGCTTTTGGCCTAGGTCGAGGTGCACATGACCAAGGAGGGACTGGGGCCAACATAGTCGATTATAGGAAGGTGCGTTTGGGGTTTAGAAATAAATGGTATTATTTTAGCCTCAAAGTATTTGGATCAAAGGGAGCATTTGTTTCATTTGGTTGGATCCATCTTTTAGGCAATTTGCGGACTTATCAGAACAATGGCATATGATCACTTCCTAACCTCTAGATTGAATTGTCTTAGTAGGACTAACCGGGCAAGTTCTAGTTTTGCACAAAAACTGTTTGAACACTCAACTATTCTCACACACTCTTGGCACATAGTTTCATTATCAGATTACCCAGTTCAAGTTTCAGCTTAAGTCATGCCATCAAGTTGATTCATTATCATGTCATACACAGAGCCAACACATTCAACTAATCGTAGCCTACAAATTCTAGTACACATCCCAAAATCTGACGGGTATCATTTTTTTTAAGTCATCATGCTTCTTTCTATTTCATGTTTCTACACATACGATCCTAATACATGTCAGTTCAATATAAACTAAACATCCTCTTGGGGAAAAAAAACACAGGCAAGAAAACCCCACGAGAGGATCTATGAGTTGGGTTACTCAGACTTCACCCTATCACTCACAATCCATTTACCCCACCCCCAACAAAGATAGATGCGATTGTCCCCAATGCATAGGTAAGCAGAAAAAGAAAGTGGATTGGGTGAAGCAAACTTGTGGCACATAATGCTGGTGAATCATCAACAAGTGGGTGGGTCCGATTTCCCGGAGCCCGCTGGAACAATAGTTGGGTCACCCTCAGTACTGCCCACATCATCCATCATAGCACCCTCAGTAGTGCTCTCTATCACTCTCACCGCACTAGCAGTGGTGCTCACAACGTCCCTCACAACAGGAGGGACCTCTACAACTGGGGCAGAACTCGATGCCCCTACAATACTCTCACGTACCCTCCGCTTGCGCAACTGTTCATCTAAAATCGAAGCCTTCCTAGCCTCCTTCTCCTGCCTACGCTGTCTCTTTTGAGATTTTTCCTCCTCAATGCGACTAGAACGGTGCCTCTTACCTTTGGTATGTGTAGGCGCAGACTCTTCCTTGGTGGTCCCACTGAATAAAGCATCAAGCACCGTATCATCAGCTAGTGCAGTAGGTGCAGCCTTAGGCTCAACTGTAGGGGTGGCAGGAATGGCATCAACGTCGGCCTAGAGACTGGCTAATTCAATCTAAAAAAAGGATAGATCTATGGCCGGGGTTGGACGCTCGAGGACTCGTAATTCAAAAGCATCAAGACTCTTATTAACGGCCTGGACCTTCTGGTCTATCATGCCCTCCATCCTTCGCTCCATTCTGGCCTCGGACTCGGTTATAGATTTTTGCATCCTAGGCTGGATGTAATGCAGCCATGTGGCCATCTGAGCCTCTAATTTCTGTACTTTAGCGAACAGGACAACAGTAGCTCCCAACTGTGGTGTGGACCGGGATGAACTAGGAGCCATGCTAGCGGCCTAGGAAGAGGAGGTCGGGACAGTATCAGAGTGATCTAGTAGAATGGGGTCACCGCCTTATGCCCGCCCCACCGTGTCTACCAGATCTGCGCCTAAGGGAGGTACCTCAACCTGGGGCTCTCTGCGAGGTGCCGCCACATTTGCCTCATCTTGGATAAGGCCTATATCCAAAGCCCAGGTAGGGTGGATCAACCTATCACAATGCCAGATCGGCACTCTAGAGTCCCTGCACAATTGGAAAATCAAACATGGAAAGGGGTAAGTAGTAGAGGTCTTGAATGCCCTCTCGTGAATCTCGGCCAGCAGCATGCGGGCAAAGTCAATCTCCACTCCTGCTACTAATGCTGCAACCATGACCGCTCTGTCCCAAGTGAGTTGGTTGTCAGCTTTTGTAGGCAACACCTTGTTACGCACCAACAACCAGAAGAACTTAGCCACAAAATTTAATGTGGCCTTTCGGATACCCAATCGTGGTGTGGCGACCCACTACACACGCTCGCCATCAGCAGCAATGTACTTAGCCAACCATAGTATAACAGCCTCTCGCTGCTTAGCATTCCTCTGGAAAGCACCGCTCCGCATGATGTCTCATCTGTAATCAAACTCCGCTGTGTTTAGTGACAAAGTGTGACCTATGGTAGGCCCATAGAGAAAGCGGTTGATGGTAGCCTGTGATAGGTCTACCGAACAACCTCGGATCATAGTGGATGTGAGAGGATCTTGGGCTAAGGGATTTGATTTCTTGGAGATCGACCCACGGAGAGTGGCATCATAGGAAGCGTAGATCTCCCGCACAATCTCCTCGTTATAAGTCCCTGGGTCTCGATCCATCCAGTCACACTTGTGAAGGTTGAAAAGACGGTGAATGTCGGGGACAGTGTGCAAGCTCTCTGTGAGGACACTGCGCTCCTCTGTAACAATTCGGGCCCTCTTCTCTTTATCATTAATCATCTTGGAATCCCGATAGTTTTGCCATTGGCCCTCAACACACCATCTATTTGGCTCACCGGCCACTGGATTAGGGTTCTCATTCCTTGGTATGGGTACTGACTCTAAGCTAGTGGCCTCATCAGATGAGGCTGCCTTTTCATTCTGGCTAGACCCTATGGCTGACTTGGCGTTGGACCTCGAAGCATGGGCAAACTCAGACCCTGAAGCACGGCTGGACTCAGAGCCCGAAGCATGGGTAGACTCTGAGCCAGACGTAGACCCAGTAGCTGAACTGGAACCAGCCCCAGTTGGTGACCCGATCAGTGTGTGCTCCTCATTAGACTGGGAAACAGTGACTACGTCGGGAATCACCTTCCGGGGGTGCCTCTGGTGGCTCGGGGTGCAGTGGGATAAGTCCTTGTGTTGGGAGGAATGTATCCTGGATCTCTTTCCGTGTCTGTGTCCTCATCTATTAACCTGAAGTTAGGAGCAACAGATTTTGAATTGCCCTATTTTGAGTAGGTGACTAGCTTCTTAGGTGCCATCGTACCTTTGGAAGCAATATTAGTGCCTAAACTAAATCTAAACAACTAAAAAAAATCTTTAGAACTATAAACGAACAGTAACAAAGTCCTAAGAAAATTTCAGACAGAGGCTACAGTTGTCATCCATGAAGGGGACCTACGGTCCGTACACTGATCTATGGTCCGTGGAACCCTTTCTTGGATCAGAGGACCAACAATATTGGTCGCAGATGGAAACCACGGATGTACAGAACGGTCCGTAGATTGATCTACGGACCGTAGTCCACATCCGTTGTTACACACTTGGTGAAATTTTCAAGAGCATCCACCCACGAACCCAATCTACGGTCCGTAGATGAGGTATCGTGGATGGGATCCGTGCCAGTTTTTAGCCATTATTAATTTTCAAGTCCATATCTTAGACCATTTTCAATAATATCCTAGTCTAATCATGCATTTCAACATTGAATCATGCTAGTTTGTCATTCTCAGGATTCCGATTAATCATTTTAACAATTATTTAAGACAAACTTTGGTACCCTAAGTGGAAACTTACATGTTGACTTATAATCACATACAACAAGACAACACAATTAGTATCTATCGTTCCAAGGGTATTGTAACTTCCAATTTTATCATGCAATTTCATCTAACAGTTACCCAAGGTCAAGACCCGACTCCCGACTTTCTATATTCTATCTATGAACCGAAATTCAAAGGAGGAAAGTCTATTACCTTACAAGTAACGTGGAGTGGGATGATTTCGTGATGACACTAAGTTTTGCAAGACCAAAGAATCACCTCTTCGTTACTAACCCAACACCGGACCCTTTTTGTGGAATATGGAATGAGTTGTATTCGGAATGGAAAGGAATTGTGGGAATGATGGGGGGATGGAAGGGATGATTTTAAGGGGGAGTTATGGCGTGATTTAGGAGAGTTGAGGGTGTTTGAAACGGTTGGAGAGTGAATGGAGGGAAGTGGAAATGATTTGAAATTAGGGGAGTTTTAAATAAGGGGGTCCAGGTCGGGTCAGACAGATTTAGGGTTTTGGACCCACGAGACCCCATCTACGGTCCGTCAGTCGATCTACGGTCCGTAGGTTGGGACCGTAGATCACTCTTACACTTGGAAAAATTTAGGAGCTTACCTGGGATCTATGAAAACCATCCACGATCCGTGGATAGAACGACAGACCGTCGATGGGGTCCATAGACCTCTGTAATAGACCATTTTCTACAGATTTTTCATAGCGTACCTGCTCATGTAGCAACCATTAGGCTATTCTTTTACATTTTCTTGACACTATTTAGACACTGACCCTATGCTAATTCTAGCCAACACTAAAAAAACTAAAACACCTATCTAAATTGATACAGAGACGCAATTAAACAAAGAAAACTAATAAATGGGAAACAGAAACCTATCGTTGGCTAGATTGTACATCTTGGGTTACCTCCCAAGAAGCGCTTGATTTAACGTCGCTGCACGACGAAAGTTGCTTGATTATTGAGACTTCATCAAGATTGTAGGCCTCAATCACTTCTTGCACACTTTCAGCATTTCTCAGATAGATCTTGATCCTTTGCCCGTTTACCATGAACCTTGTTCCTTCACAATTCTCAAGCTCAACCGTTCCATGGGGGAGCACTTTTGTGAGCAAAAATGGCCCAGTCCATTTGGACTTGAGTTTGCCTGGAAACAAATGCAACCTAGAGTTGAATAGAAGCACAAGATCACCAACCACAAATTCTCGCTTTCCAATTCTTTGATCATGATACCGCTTCATCTTCTCTTTGTACAAGGCTGAACTTTCATAAGCTTTCAGGCGAAACTCATCAAGCATATTCAAGTCATTCATTCGTTGATTTGATGCGGCGCCCCAATCCAAATTTAGCTTCTTCATTGCCCACATCGCCTTATGCTCTAGCTCTACCGGTAAATGACAAGACTTCCCATACACAAGTTGGTAAGGAGACATACCTATGGGGTTTTTGTATGCAGTGCGATAGGACTATAGAGCATCATCAAGCTTCCTTGACCAATCTGTTCTATTAGCATTCACAGTCTTCGCTAAGATCTGTTTCATTTCTCTTTTGGACACTTCAACTTGTCCACTAGTCTGCGGATGGTAAGGAGTGGCTGCATTATGGCAGACACCATATTTCTCATGTAGTGCCTTGAACAACTTATTACAAAAGTGAGAACCTCCGTCACTGATAATCTCCCTCGGTATACCGAATCTGGAGAAGATGTTCTTTTTCAAGAATGCGATGACACTTTTACATTCATTGTTGGGGAGCGCAACTGCTTCCACCCACTTCGATACATAATCAACCGCAACAAGAATATACTTCATCCTGTATGAGCTCACAAATGGACCCATAAAATCAATGCCCCATACATCAAATAACTCTATCACCAATATCGGATTCATAGGGAGCTCTTGCCTCTTTGAAATCCCTCCTTCTCTTTGGCAACGATCACAAGACTTGACGAAATCATGAGCATCTTGGTGGATGGTAGGCCAGTAGTACCCACACTGTAAAATCTTATGCGCAATCCGAATACCACTATGATGCCCACCAACAGGCGATGAATGGCATGCTTCAAGTACACTCAGCATCTCAACCTCGGGTACACAGCGACGAATAATCCCATCAGCACAACTACGATACAAGTAAGGTTCATCCCAAAAGAATTTCTTGGAGCATTGGGTTGATGTTTGTGGGTGGACAACGTGTCATAGTAACTTAGTTATGATGCTGAGATCCTCTTCAGAGATGACACACCCCTTATCACTCTTGGTAGTTGCGTTGGGAGTTGATTGGATACTGTTATTATTTTTGTTTGAGGCCGACGTTTATGGTTCACGACCATTATTACCATTTTGAGGTTGATGCCTTATGGTTTGAGGCCATTACCTCTAGTAAGAGACCATCACTTGGTGTTTGAGGCCCCTTGTACACTTATTGGATCTGGATTTGAGGCACCTCACTAATGTAGTCTTAGATATTCTGTGTAACTGTCAGGCTTATGGGGTCCATTCAGGTTTTATTTAAACTTGCAATGAGTGTACCTCTTGGGCTTTTGAGGTCTAGTTAGGTTTAATTAAGTTGTGCTTATATTTACTTTCGGTATGCTCGTGTTCTTTCTTACATAGCTTCTTGGACCTCTGTTTGTGTCTAGATCCTATCTTTTCATATTATTTTTACCTTTCTTGCTCAGTCGGAGTTCGATGCATACTGAGTATCTATCTTTTGATACTCATTTTAAAATTTGCATCTGTTTATGATAAATTTCCTAGTACGAGCTATCAGCGGTGATTGATCATGCCATCTTTTGCATCTTTTGTGAATCGGACATGAAAATGAGCACTTGGCACCTTGATCAGCCTGTCTCTTTATAAATATATCTTGAGCTAGTCTTTTGTCTTTGAGAGGACTTGTTGTGGTCCACTTTTGGAACTTGTATTTTCATATTCGACAGCTTTGAACTTCTTGTTTCTAGGTTTTTTGCGAGGTATTCTACTGTATATAGATTTTGTTTGCTTTCGCTTTTGTCTTATTTTATTGTCTAGTGTTGATTTTTCTTAGTTCTATCCCTATACTTGTTACTAGATGTTATTAGTATGGGTTGGCTTACCTACTAGTGGGTTATATTACGTGTAATTATGACTTAAAGGAACATGTCGTGACTTGAAGGTTGCACTAAGGTACAAATGTGAGAAGAAAAAATTAAATTACCCATTGAGAATTTGCTCCACATGTTTTAAATAATATTTGATATATCACATTTATTCTTTGCTCGTTGGGTTAATCTATTGATTTGACACTACACTAGGTACGTTTTGTAATCAATTATTGGTAAATATAATTAAAACACTAATGCTACCAAAACTGACCGATTTTTTTAAATGTTACCAAAACTGGCCCATATTATAAATTATATTTCCCTTGAAGCAAACCCTTAACCCTACTTGCTAACACACAACCCTTGGAGCCGCCACCATTCTCCCTTCTTCTCCATCCTTTCTCCACTTCCTCCACCAAAACCCATTCGACAACCAACTTTTCCTCCTCAGTCACCATGAAAATCGGCCATAGCGCCAACATGGGATTTTTTTTTGCTTCTTTTTGTGATTGTTCTTTCGCGAGCCACCATGATACCAACTAAGATAATTCACCGCACCCGCGGCCAACAAATTTCCAATGTTCTAGCACTATTAACCTTTAACACCCTACAAAATTTCAAACTGGTAAGCACTTGAAAAAACTCTAGATAACTTCTTTTTTAATTCCTAATATATAATAGAAGATATAAAGATATTCCAAATTTTGATTGTATTGATGACACATCTTCCCAAATCTTGAAGGAAAAAGTGTAAATGGGACTTTTGAAGGATCTTGTGATAGAGCTTGGGTACATCACAAGCGAGAAGCCTAAATTTTCCCAAAAGAAATAAGAAGTGTCTCTTCTGGCGATAATAGTTTCAAAGCAATGAACTTCTTATCGTACAACAGTAATTCTAGCATTTTAATTACCAGAAGAATATAATTGTTTGTGCTTGAATTGAGTTTTTAAGTCACAAATTGTATTTCAAGCATGAATGGATGGGCTTAGAATGTTGTGAGATAGGAAGTTCACAACTTTTAAACCATGAAAGACAGTAGCCACACTTCTAATTTATCTTGGGGTGTTTCAGGCTCCTCGCCACTGATATATCTTGGTTCAATCACAAGCTCGTTTAAAATAGCTATTTAAACCTTTTCTTCCAGAATTGGAAAGGTGCGAAATTCATATAAGTTGAATGTCCGTGAGTGTCATTATTGCGAAAATTTGCTAATATATTAAGGAATAAATATTTTTATTTAACTTTCTTGTAAATGAGAAATCTAAAGAGACAGTTTGTCGTAGTGTAGGCTTAGATTTTAATATGTATTTTAGCTCACTCAAATATTTCCCAACCATATAGACGCCGACTATCTTCTGTGCTCTCAGAAAACTAACAATGAAAAGAAAAGTTGTCACTTAAAGGATAGAGACTCTTTAAAAGAAAGCTTATGTGACAAGTCATTAGGGACCGAGGCAGCTGTCTGGCTAAGTACATAGTTCATGAGTTGTTTTGCTTGTGCACTTTTGTAGTAAGTTAAACAATTCCCCTTTAAAATTTTGTAAAAGGATTCTACTTCCTTTAGGAGGTTTTATTTACTCTTGTGTTGTCTTCTACATGAATTAAATGAATACTTTCTTGATTAACTGGAAAAAGGAAATACCTTGAAATTAGCTTAGCGCTCCATATATTAAATAATTACCTCAATATACAAAATCAATCGCTTCATTTTACGCTAGTGTTAAATGTTATCTCGTCAGGGTAGTATTAGATGCTAAAAATAGAGGGGAAAGATTAATCCATAATTTTTCTTCTCGCAACCGATTTATAATCAAACATGACAATGGAGAAACCAAAATATATCTTCTGCAATCACCAAATTTGACGTAAGTTGAGTAAATGCACAATAAAGACTAAAATTTTAACTATTGGAAGATTTAAAAGATCAAAAGCTACCAATTTATAATTTCTCATACTTTGTCCCTCATATAAATTCAACCTTAAAATTATGGAAAACATTAAACCCCTGGCACTATTTCTGAAAAGTTTTGTTTTCCAAACTCTCAAAATTTTAGTTTATAAAGTTCTGTTCTCTTTACTTTTTAATAAGATTAATTGGATGCAATTCTTGGTCCAGGCCTATCACACCCTAATTACCCATTTGATGTCTTCTGAAAAGGACCTACGATCCCATATCTTAAACTCGTTAATCTCAGCTTCTAGAATTGAATTACGTGCTACACTTTCTATCCTACTGAGTAAATGCCTAGCTTAGGGAGATTCACGTTGTTGGTACTTATGCAATTCAATTAAGCATTACAACTATTCTCCTTACCTATATCTAACGTGAAGAATAAAAATCAATTATCAAGAAGTTATGTGTCACTCTTTTGAAACAAGCTTCCTTGATACTCCTGGTTAATGCTTGCTCTTTATTGTTGACATTGATGATATATTGACTGAGTTGTTAACAGTGGTCAAGTAGCTACAACTCAAGAAGTATTAAAATGGTTGATTAAATTAGAATAGAATGATTTGTGGTTTTTTAGGAAGGAAACAGTGGATATGATAGGTGCAATGTTGCAGATAGCCGAGGCTATCACTTAAGAAAAAAGGACACGACATTTGGCAATTCAGTTGGTGATTTGCATAGCTAAGTCCAGGGAAAGAGCACAACAATGATAAGGAAGTTTCCATTATTTATTAGTAATTTGTTTGGTATGTTATTGAAGATATTGCTTGATATTGATGATAAAGTTAGTTGGTATATCTCAAAGGTTAAGCATGAAGGTGCAGGGGAACAAGTGATTCTAGTGATGGTTAGGAGTGTTTGGATACTATTGGTCATGTCGCCTTTGAGTAGCTTGTTGCTTACTTGGCAACCCTAAATGGCAAAAGCACTGTGTTACATGCATTCCAATTACTTAAATTGTTGATGGTTTCACCAAGCTACAAAGTGAAGGAAAAATGAAATTACCCATATTCGCAACACATATTTTTAAATGATTTTTAATATATCTCATGTGTTCTCCCTTTTATTTACTCTTTAATTTGCTAGTTATGTTAATCTTTTGATATGACACAACACTATGTACATTTTTGAATTAATCACTGGTAATTACAATTAAAACACCACTACTATCACAATTGACTGATATTTTTAAATGTTATCAAAACTAGCCCATATTATAAATTATATGTACAAATTATATTACTCTTGAAATATTCCCTTAACCCTAGAAAAAATAACCCTTTGAGTCGCCGCCAGTCTCCCTTCATCTCCATCCTTTCCGCACTTCCCCTCCAGCATAACCCATTGGCCAACCACCTTTTCCGCCACAGTCATCATGAAAATCAGCCATATCTCCATGGGCTTTGTTTTTTTATCTTCTTTAGTCATTGTTCCATCGCAGGCCCCCATGTTACTAACTAAAAGAATTCAACGCACCCACGACCAACAGATCTCCATTGTTCTAACACTATTAACCTCTATCACCCTACCAAATTTCAGAATTGGTAAGAACTTGAAAACACGAGCCTATTTGGGAAGCTCATCCTCGTAATTGGATTTGGTGTAATTACATTGTCTATCCTGTTTGGTTACACATAATATTACCTAGTCAACAGGTAATTGGGTGTAATTGACAGTGTGTAATTATACTCTCCATTTCATAGGGGAAGATTGTGAATTACTGTTAATTACATGGTGTAATTACAAGCTGATTACTTTTTAATTTCCTCCTTTTATTTTTGTTTTAATTTTTTTTCATTTTGAAATATTTTTTATTTTATTATTTTAAATAATTTTTTATCTTTATCATTCTAATATTTTCTAATTTGTTTATTATTTATATTTCATTTCCTTCTACTTCTCAACTATTAGTCCATATGATTCCATGCCATTGACTCGATATTAAACTTTACAAGCTTTTTTTGAGTTAGACTTCACAGATTATCTTTTTGTCAAATGTTTTATTCTTTATGATATTATATTTATAATATTAATCTTTTTGTCAAACATTCATTTCATGATGTTCATAGAAATTATGTACCTTTAATTTTTCTGATTAATTGATGAAATTGGTTTCTTTTTTCTTTTGAGCTTTAAAAGGCGAATTAGCTTATGTATTTGCCAATAATAATTTTACCTCATGCACATGATATTTATAAGCCAAAAGTTTTCCTAGAATTCTGTAGAAAGCTCAAAAGTTATGTTGGAGAATGGAGAGACATTCTTAAAATGCCTTTTAAAACACCTTTTCATTTTTAGTAATTAATATAATATAATTATTAATTAATATTTAATTGGTTAGATATTTTATAACATTTTGAATTAAGATAGGGGTAAAATAGTATTTCAACTTTTACTTTTGTGGCTTCCCACTTTTAGTATAATATGATACGCTACTTTACATGTCCTCACAAGAAAGCTCAGTTTTCCCTACAACTGCATCTGCAGTTACGTATGTTATCTACTTTTTTCCCATTTTCTCTAATCAAAAGTTCATTGTATCTATTATACATGTTTTAAGAATGATTTGGCTTTAGGATTGGACAATAAATTAGATATATTTCACATAACATCAATATAAAAGTCTGTTTCAATGAAGAATCCCTAGGTTTCTTGCTTCATATATTAAAAACATATGCTGAAATAGGTAAGGATATTATAGAAGACAGTCACGACCCAGTTTCTCCGGTCATAATGGGACCTACTACACCCCACCTATAGGTAAGCGTAACCCCATAGCCTGGAAGCACGAGTAATAGGCTATCACATCTAAGAAAACATAAGGGAAATGGTGAACAATGACAGAGAAAAAGGAGAAATAAGCATTTATGAATACAACAAAATAACGCAACACCTAGCATCAATCCAATGCATGAACCATGATCATACCACAAAACATGTGAAATAAGGTGTCAAATGCAATACATTCCATCACAAACATCCAAACAATAGCAGTCAACCAGCTAAATAAACACAACCAATACTACTACAGTCCCAGAGCAAAGGAAACTGACCTGAACTCCAAATGGTTCTCAACTAAGTCCGCGGGCCCAAAAATTCGCCAACATTCTCAACAATAATAGCACAACAAGCTCACCAGTATTATGAAAATGGAAGAAATAATGTGGAATTCGAAAAATAAATAGGGAATACTTCAAAGATCAATGCATTACCCTGAACAGACTACCCAACAACAACCAGGCCCGGCTAATGCCAACCTACAACTAAGGCACACAACTAGGTCTCAAGATCTAACAAAAGGGTACCCAAATACCAACCATCACTAAAAGAAGCAACTAGTAACTAAAAATGAGAAATAAAGTGCATACTAAGGAATCAAAATTACCAGCAAAACTAAGGCCTAGAAAATCAACTCTAAAGAGAATTACTACACCAACAACAAGGCGCTACAAGCCTATGCTAGGGATCCGGCAACCCAAGACTAGCCGACAGCATTTACGGGAATCAAGAAAATTGAACAAAAGGGAAGGAGTCCTAAACCCAACAATTAGATATTCAATTTTTGTTGAATTTCACGATATAGAATCTACCACCGATGTTCAATTTTTGTCCTCAATATTGATCTGTCCTTTTTCTAAGCATTCCAAACTAACATAAAATGAAATGACTGATTTTTCATACTTAGGTAATGTTTTTTTGGTAACTGTAAATCCAGATAAATCAATAGATACAAATGTGGAACTCTGGATATGGACAACTTCCATTCTCAGAGCCCATCTATACAAACTATCAACTACTAGCTTATATTCTAAGGGTAAAAATCATATCTATGCTTGCAAGCCATAATTCTAGGATTCATACTAGCTCTAAAATATATTTCCTGTATGATTGTTCTTATGATGACCTCTATGGTCCTCTTTTTTTTTAATAAATTCTCTAATTTCTCTCCTGCTAGGTATGGTACACTGATGCTGCTAGAGACATTCTATACAGTTCTGCATGTTGTGTTTTATTGCTTGCATGTTCTGTGGCCTAATTAAACTCTTCATTCCCTCCATTGCTATTCCTCTGTATTGATAACCATCTTAAGATCTGATGCCATATCTTCCTTGATAAAGAACACTCAAAAAAGAGGTGCTGGTGTGTCTTAAGTGTTGTATTACGTAGTGAACATGTTACGTCTGTAATAACCCCCCATTTGCACAATCTATCTTTATTATAGAGTCTTTGTTGTATTACCAAGTATAATGCAAAGATCCATGTAGGCCTCCCCTGATTGTTGAAAGTCCGTCTTCTCCATGGGACTTTGTTGTATTCTCCTCCTAATTCTTTATACATTACTTTGATGCTAAATTCATCTGCCTCCATCATTTTCTTGCGTTTGCAAGTTCTTCTTTTCAAGCCAATGCCCTGCATAGAGTATTTTCTTCACAATCCAAAAAGCTTGATTTGCTATTACCTCCCAAGGTTTTCTGCTTTTGAGGTAATAAGTGTGCACCCATACCATCCATAGCTTATCTTTCTTCTTGTGTAGGTTCCACATATGCTTTAAAACGGCTGCTTAGTTCCATACATGAATATTTGCAATATTATTCCCCCGAGCTACTTTTGGCCTGAAAATTGTATTCCATGCTACAAGGGTCTTCCCTTTACTTTGTGTTTCACCATTCCATAAGAACCTTTTACACATTGATTCTATTTTGTGAATTATTTGTCTATGCAAAAAAAAGATTTGAGTCCAGAATGTTTGCATAGTTGTTAAGACAATTTTCACCAGTTGTAGCCTTCCTGCATAGGACATGAACTTAGTTGTCCATGTTGTGATTCTCCCTATCATGTTATCTGTGAGTGGCTGACATTGTCCTATAAAGAGCTTCTTTGCACTCAAAGGTACTTCGAGATATTTGAATGTGAGGACTCCTCTTGTGAACCCTGTCTGATGTAGAATCTCTTGCTTAGTATTTTCTGACACTCCACCAAAGTATATACAACTCTTTGTTTGGTTTTCTTTGAGTCCAGACACACTTGAAAATTCCTAGAAACATTCATATAACTTAGTAGCTAATGCTTAGTCTCCCTTACTAAACACCAATATATCATCATCAAAACTAAGTTGTATGATGTGTTGTTTGTGGCATCTAGGGTGGAACTTAAAATTTGAATCAATTCTCATCTTTTTCAGTAGCCTAGTGAGGTAATCCATAAAAAGGACAAACAAATAAGGAGTAAAGGGTCCCCTTGCCTCAACCCCCTCTTTTCCTTGAAAGTTGGACTAGGACAACCATTGATCATGATAGAGTAGGAAATTGTTTTGACACAATTCATTATCCATGAGACAATTGGTGAGAAATCTTAATACCTACTAATAGCTCCCTCAGGAAATGACATTCCACCATGTCATCGGCCTTCTACCTATCATTCTTGAACATACATCTTGGTGAAATATTTTTTTTACCATACCCTTTAACCAACTCATGGCTAAGAATCACATTGTCTGTCAGACTTCTTCAAGGAACAAAAGCAGCCCGACCTAGATCAACTAGGTACTCCATCAAACTTTTCAGTCTATGTGTAAGCATCTTTTATATGATCTTATATAATGTAGTACAACATGAAATAGGAATGTATTCCTATACAGAGGTAGGGTGAGCCACTTTAGTTATTAGAGTAACATTTCTCTTGTTCGGAAAAAACTTAGTAAAGCAATAGTTACCTCCTCCCCTATGACTGGCCATTAGAAAAAATATGAGTTAAATCCATCTTCTCCTGGTGCCTTAGAGTCTCCAATGCTTTTAAGTGCTTCTTTGATATCTTCTCCTGTGAATGGCATGATCAGAGCCAATTGTTGCTCTATTGTAAGTACTAGACATCCCTGTAACACTTTTGGTTTTTTGGATGGCATGTGACTTGTTATTAGGCCTAGGAAAACTTTTTTGGGCCTTCCTACCTTTCATACTAGCAAAGAAGGGTGTTGTGTTTGAATCTCCTAGTTTAAGTCACTAGATCCTTGACCTTTGCTTGTAAATTTTCTCCTCAATCAAATTCCATATCTCCTTAGTTTTTTGTCCTCATCCATCATGATTTGGGATATTGGCACTATTCTCATGTTACTTTGTTTCTCTATGAGCTCTCTCCTAAGTTGTTGAACTCTCCCAGTAACACCCATGAACTCAACCTTATTTAGTTTTTGCATCTCTATTTTCATCCTTTTTAGGTTCCTCCATATCCCTTTCATTCCTCCACCTTGTATTATCCAACTCTTCTGCACATTCATCCTGAATTCTGAGTGTTGCCCTAAGTAGTTGTAGAACCTGAAAGGTCTCCTATTTTTGTCTCTTTGTACCTCCATTAACAAACCTAAAAGGGAGTTGTCTGAGAATAAAGGATCCGTACCCATGGCTTGGTAGATAGGCATCTTATTCATCCATGTTGCATTAACTATGACTCTATCAATTCTACTAAATACTTGTCCATTCGTCCATGTAAAGTCCTTCCTCATGCAGCTCAGATAAATTACATTCCATCAAGCACTCTTTAAAATCCCTTGTTTCTGCCTCCTGTACTTAACTTCCAATAGGTCTATCCTCTTGTGTTAATAAAGAGTTGAAGTCCCCCATAATCACCCATGGATCCTTCATGTTGTTGTTAAGTTGTTGTAGTGATGTCTATAATGGTATTCTATTAACATATAATGCAGTAAAATGGACCTGCGTATTGTTATTCTTTAGATCCTCTAGCCCATGAATATATTGATCAGACTCCTCCATCTTTGTGAACCTAATGTCATTTGGATTCCAGATTAACCATATCCTCCCTCTTATTGTGGCTTGCATATTAGTACACCAATCCCATCCTTGCAAGCTCTTATTAATAGTAAACTTTTCTTTATCTAAACTAACTCTATGCTCATTTATTGCTATTAGGCTCACTTTATTTCTCCTCACAAATAACCTCATTTCCTTATACTTCACCTCTTGGTGGAAGCCCCTGACATTCCAAGTTGCATTCAATTCCCCCTGTTGCTTCACCATTATGGTTACCCTCTTCACAATGCAAGCTATTAAAATTGGCACCCATCTCCTCCATTATACCTTGCCTTCTGTTGCTACCTCTTCTCATAGAATTTTTAGATCTGAAAATTTGCAACTCCTCATGTACCTGTGCTATGTTTATTCCTTCCTGCTCAACTGCCTTTGCTTGATCTTCACACTGTACTTGTGCTTGCTTAGCAACCTGATTTATATCATTTCTTTCTTGTATATCCTTGAAAGTTATCCATTCCTTCCTTTGCCCATGTCCTGAAACTTTCCGTTGGACCTAATTAATTGTTGGTTTGTCCACACACGAATGTCCTACTTTAAGGCATTTTTTGCCAAACATAGGTTTCCATTCATACCACATTTGTTGCTCCACCACTCACCCTTTGGGATCATGTATTTGTATCATTTTTGGTAGAGTTCTTGTAAAATCCACTTCTACTAAGATTCTTGCAAACGATATTCTATTGGCTTCTGTTGTGCATTCTTCTACATACAGAGGCTTTCCTAGACTCTTCCAATTTTACTCAGTACATTTGAGTTCCAACAATTAAGAGGTAAGTCTGGGAGTTTTATCCACATGGGAATTGTGATCAGTATTTCCTCCTTGAAGTTTAATTCTGGAAACCATGGTTTCATTATAATAGGCCTTCTTATCATGTAATGAGGCCCTGATCAAAACAACATATCCCTCTCACCCTCATTCGTAAATCTCACTACAAAATACCTATCAATGTGAACTAAAATTACTGGTTTAGTCGAGAACACTCCCTACGCAAGGATGAATCTCTCCATCGCGTCAATGGAAGGAGTTGTTCCCACTACATACGGTACTATCGATGGCCCCTATTTCTCATCAACCTGGGCAGCATCCTCAAGCAAAATTGTCACTAATTTCTCTCCTTCAACTATCACCGGTAGAATTTAGCTTAGATTCATGCCTTTATCAGCTAATCAATTAGTAGCAAACAAATTTGCCCATGGTTTACGTGTCACTATTTCATTCAGATCCAACTTCCGCTTTGTGGTTTTTGAGGTTTTGGCTTGTGTTACAGTTCCATTGATCTTTGTTGAGTCCTGTTGTGGACCAATCCCTTTTCCACTATATTTTGACAGCTCCGGCCATTGCTCAACCACAACGGATTCCCCCTTCCCTGTATTTCCCACAACCGTCTGTGGATCTCCTTCAGGTGTTTGCATATTTGTTTCAGTCACACTTATATCCTCTTCCACCTGTGCTGCATTTTCTACTAAGCTACTTGCCATGCCATGGCTTATTTCTTCCTCCCGATTCCTTTGTATTGCCCGTCTTGGGCTTCCTCGTCCCATTTCAGGTAAGGTGCAAATTAGTGAACACTAACGTGCGTCGGTAATGTTTTAATATACATAATTCTAAGCTTTTCTCAAAGTATTTTTTTTTGTTTAATCTAGAAAGTATTTACATAATTCATGTAGAAGAGAACCACAAGGGTAAAAAGAAATTTTTAAAAGAAGTAGAGAGCTTTTTCAAATCCTTAAAGCGGAACCGTTCAACTTACTACAAATGTGCACAAGACAAACAACTCCTGAACCATCTACTTATCTAGAAACTTGTGCCTCAGTGCCTACATAATTACCAAAAAACTTGGGACCTAAGCTTTCTTTTATAGAGTCTGTATCCATTAAATGATATTTTCCTCTTCACTCTTAGTTTACAGAAAACACAAAAAGAGTTAGACTCTCCGATCCAGTAGTCCTCCCAGGTATGTGAGGTGCCACTTCTTGGTTCCCACCATATCTTGTCATCAATATGATCTCTGGCTTCCAATATTTTTTTCCAAATTTGAGATCCACTTTTCCATTGTACCACCATAGGATTTATTTTTTTGCAATACTTTTTCCACATATAGTTTGTCCAAAGTGTTGTTGTAGTTCTGAATCTCCACCAAAGTTTAGCAAATAAGGCTTTGGATATATCGTATAAGGATCTAATAATGCCAAGACCTCCTTCATTTTTTGGAATACACATTCTAGAATATATCATAAATAATATTAAAGAAATACTCAGATTAAAACAACTATCGGAAGAATATTACAATAAATATTACTACATTTTACCATGAAAAAAGAATATTATAATAAAATTTGGCTAGTTAATATCTCACCTACCACACTACCACCTACCAAAAATATTCCTCATCTACCAAAAATAATACTTAAATATCATGAACTCCTCACCTACCAATAAAATGAATTCC
>JAJOOF010009228.1:0-15306 GCA_029582545.1 Solanum lignicaule | reverse complement strand
GGCAGAGCTGCGACAAAAAATAAAGTATCAACGTTGAGATTAGGGTAGAGAATTTCGACTAGAGAGAGAACTAGGGCACCATTGTGACCAGCTGCGCTGTATTTTTGAGAAGACAGAACTCTTTTTTTCTTTATTTTTCACTTTCAATGTAAAAACTTTGGCGCCTATGTTTTTATTAAAGCAATTTTTCTATTTTATTAATTTAGTATTAAATTTAGGGGGAAATATCTCTCTCTCAAAGACCTTCAATTACCATTTGGGACTAGTCATAAGTTCTTTCGGGACCAAATTTAATACCTTCGCAATAGACTATACAAATAAGGACTAGAATATAATCTCGTCCCAATAGATATACTTTTAGAGAGAAGATTATCATCTCGTCCCTAAATATTGGTCTTAAATAAGGGTTTTTCTTGTAGTGCATCTATGGAGACCTGCCAGATTTAGAGGAGACGATTGTACAGTCGGTCATTCAAACATCGCTGACAGAGACGTCCATGGCAGGCTCTAGTAGAGCCAGTGTTATTGTTACACCGAGCACTGATGCCCAGGATCAGAGTGTTGCATCGGGCATTGATGCCTCGACAGATGGAGCGACTGTGTAGATAGGACCTCTTTTTACCTCCCTCTCTGTCATTTTTATTGACTTTTTATTATTTTATTGCATTTGAGGAAAACAAATTTTTGTTTGTAGTGGGGTGAGGTATTTCCATACCTACCTCTTGTGACTATATCTTGTATATATTGGGTTCTTGTGTTTTAAATCGTGTCTTATTTCTATCTCGTGGATGTTTGAGCTTGTGGCTCCGTGATTTGAATGGACATGGTTTTTGACCAATTTTGAAAATTTTTCCACCTCGTGTTGTGTTTGAATGTGGTTGTTCTTATGCAAATTTAAGTATTGGTTATGATCAATACCGATGACTTGAATAGTGCTCTTAATCGAACAAAAATAAATGCACGGCTACGATGAGGCCAAATGAAGTTGCAAAGACAGACAATATGTGGACTTTTTACATCTCTTTGTGACTGGCCTATTATCGAATGGAGCCTCTTGTGATGAACATTGCACACTAGCAAAAGTATGTAGTCTCGTTTAATATTGATGGCAATGCCTTGTGTGATGAGCTTACCATGAACCTTGTGTGATGACACCTAGAATTTGCCTCGTTGGTCCGGTTGACTAAGTGATGCAAGCTCTTGAAATGATCTTAATTAACAATTTTGAAGAGTGAAATAATTTCACAATATACCTCTTTTGTGGCCAACCTTATGAGATGTGTGAACCTTGCTTGAACCCTCTTTGAGCCTTATCATTTTCTTGAAAGAAACTTGAGAAATCGAGACCCCTTTTTATCTATTCACCCATAATCCTCATGAAGTGTGGTTTGTTTGAATAACCAACTTAAGCTAAAAACCTAAGTTAGGGGTGTTGTGAAAAGAGGAGGTAAATCAAGAAGTGTGAAGAAGTCTTCCTTGATCCATGGACTTGAAAGAGATGGAACCCCTCCATATTAAAAATAAATAAAAAGAAAAGAAGAAAGCACAAGAAAAAGAATGAAAAAGTTGTGAAATAAAGTTGTGAAAGTTGCAAAAGAAATGGGGTGTCCGGTATTCCATTGAAAGTGAATAATGAGGTGAATTTTGAGCATGAGTAAAAATGTAGAAAAAAATGAAGAAAAGTGATGTTCAGACCATATTTCATGAGGGTAGCAGCCATTGAGCCTAAATGACCATACATTTACACCCAGCCCCATTACAAGCATTGAAAAGACCTTTTTGATCTTGAGTGAGCTGAAACGAATGTTGATTGGAAAATAAGGGTAACATATGGGTGAAGTCATGCATGTGTTAATCTTTGTGAGTGTGAGAGTTGTATGTGATTCCAGAACTATAAATTGTTGAAGAATTGTGTGTGAATATGGAATCATCTTTGTTGTAAGGGCATTTGAGTACATTTGTTGAGCTTGAACTTGCATTTGAAGAAAGTTTTGTGAACTTGAGCATCTTTAATAATGGTGAGTCACAACTTGAATCTTTGAGTGCGCAATTGATCCTTGCATGAGTAAGTTGAGTCTTGTTGTGTGCATTCATGATTGAGCCTTTTGTAGCACTGTTTGAGACATCCTTTTTGAACTGCTGAACTTGAGTTTTACTTGAGGACAAGCAAAAGTTTAAGTTGCGGGTGTTGATGAGTCCAAGATTTAAACTCATTTAGGGCTTTGTTTATATAGATTTAGTGTCCTCAAATGCTTAATTTGTGCCAATAACTGATGTAAAACCCTTGATTTTTGATGTATATTGATTGAGGAACAAAGCAAGGACACTAACTTGTAAAAAGGAACAAAACGAGTTGAAAGAATGAAGAAAGACGAGCCTGGTAATCGCCAAGTTCAATTGGCGAATCGTCGAATGGCTATCTGACCGCCTAAAGTTCTAGTGTGCCAAGCTCTGAGGGAAGAAACCAAGCCGGCGATAGAAAGGAGCAGTCGGCGGATCACCGAGTAGTTGCATTGCTAGATCGTCCAAAGTTACAGACCTTGAGGATGTTGAATGACAAGGAAGAAGGGCGATGTAAGAGACCAAAGGGAGGCTCGCCGAGTGGTTCGGCGATCCCGACTTACTTCGCCGTATGAGCTTTCGTAGCTTATTTTCGACGACTATAAATACATTTTTGTACCTTTTGTTTATAATCTTTTATCTAATACTCTTTAGAACAATTTTTTATCAAGTTTGGAGACTGCTGAGAGAGTTTTCCTTAGCTTTGAAGGATTGAAGAAATTCACTTTTGAGAAATTGGAAGTGGGTCTTTAAGAATCTTCAAATTAGAGCATTGTAAGGATGAAATCACTTTTACCCAGTTGATGGATAATCAATTTGGTAACAGTTTTACCTTTTTATGATGTCTAACTAAAACCCCAATTCTTGGGGTGTGATTATGTGATTATGGGCTGATTTAGTTTATGGGTATTGCTAATTGTTAGTTTAAATTCTATTTGAAAGTGAGTTCAATCATTAATTGTGGTTTAATTTAAGAATTGTAGTTGCAAATGCAGTTCTATGTTTGTGTTCTTGGCTTGCAAGAGAGAGAGGTTTTAGAACTAAAATTATTGATTGATGGTTTGTGGGTATTGGGTTGACTTGGGTTTAGCTCGAGAGAGTGAATCCTAAACCCAATTCTACACATTCAACTCGAGAGAGTAAATGGATTAATGTGTGGGCTGGTCTTATTTTGCATGCTAGTTGATGTTCGAGAGAAATCACTTGATTCGGGGTAAATTGTTCGAGAGAAAATTTACTTCCACTATAGCCTAGCTTACTCACTAATATGTAGCTATTTTCTAATAGTTGCAATTACCCATATGTCTATATTAGCCTATAATCGATCACATCCCAAGAACCCGTCTCATTATTGTTAATTTGTATTGTTTTTTGACTGTTTGTAGTTGATAATCAAAACCAAAACCTACCATTTGACATTCGTGTCACCACTTAATTTGAATGATGTCTTTATTCGACAATTTTTATTCCTATGACTGATTTGACCATATTTATACTTCCCATTTGAATCTTAAACACGTACCGCTCCCTGTGGGATTCGACCCCAACCCATTTAGTTGGGTTGTATACTGATTTACGATCGTTGAACTCCTAGAATTGGATGAGGTGTGTTTGAAATGTTAAATCAAGTATCTTGAGTTGATCTGTGCTTCATTGTGTTCAGTACCTTATTGTTGAGTTTCATTTAGTTAAGAACCTTATTACTGAGTTGAGTATCTTATCATTGAGTACTTCTGAATTTAGTAAATTTGAGTAGTTTTGAGTTTCCTTGAGTTGAATAAGTTTGAAATGAGGTAAGCATTTTCCTTTTTGTCAAGTTCAAACTTATGTTTATGCTTTAGAATTCCCCTTACATGCTCGTACATTCCACGTACTGAGCCATTTGGCTTGCATTGTTTCATGATGCAGATACAGGTATTTAGGAATCATCAACGGGAGCTTCGTTGATACCTCATGGAGTTCGAGTTAGCTATGGTGAGCCTCCTTGCTTCCGGAGGGTTCCACTTTTACTTTCAGTTATATCAGTTGTTAGGATGTCGTGGGTCTTGTCCCGACGTCCATCTTTGTCAGTTAGAGGCTTCATAGATAGATGGTAGAGTTTCAGAAGTCTATTTATTTATTTTGTTATATGTTTTAAATACTTAAGTTGCCTATTTTATGGCGAGTTGAATATATTATTTTTATTCAGAGTTAATCTTTTGAGTTAAAGCTTTGTATTTGAGTAATTGATTTTATTCAGTTTTAAGTTTTGTATGCTTAAGTTAGTCTTCCGCTTGTAGTTAGCCAAGATGAGGATTCGCTTGGGGACCTGCAATGTTCTTGAGTGCCGGCCACATCTAGGGTGTAGGCTCGAATCGTGACAAACTTTGTATTAGAGCACAGAGTTCAAGTGTCCTAGGGTGTCCATGAAGTCGTGTCAAGTAGGATCTTATTTATGGTTGTGAGGTCCCCACTTCTATAAATGAGGGACTACAGACATTTAGGAAAAGTTTTCCTTCTTTCATACTTTTAATCGTGCAATAGATCTAAGTCATAAAGGTTTATTCATATTCGTGCATTTCTTAGATTCATTTGACTACCCATCATACTAGGGGTGGTTGAAAAGTTAAGTGTAAAGATCCTTATGAATGAGTTGTTCTTAGCAAGAGTATTGAGAAAGTCATAAGACTCCAGAGGGGCTTGAGAGAAGCCCAAGAGTAAGTTAAATGTTCAGTTTCAGAGGAATGCACACATAATTATATGAATCGTGCATTTGAGCTAAAAGTGAGGTGTACTATTTTCCTTAAACCTTGTTTCAGTTGAGATCCTTATGAGGAGGTATGTTTAGAGGTTGGGTAATATTTCCACCCCAAAAGGTAGCATGAGTTACGAGATCATGAGCAGTAGTAGTGAAAGAGCCTAGAGTTAGGGGAAAGTATGCAGAGGTTTAGTGATTTAAGAAAGGGAGATAGTGTTTTGAAGAGCTATATTACTATAGTCATGCACCCAGTAAGTTATTGATGAGGAGTTTTCCCTTATGGGTAGAGTAAGAGTTACTAGTCAAGATGAGATAGAGTATATATTTGTTAACCAGAATAGAGTTGATGTCGATGTGCCATCGTATTAGAGGAGACTAAATTCATGTGTTGAATAAGAGAACAGAGTATTTATGAAGTGATAGATCTCAGGTAGGCTTATGATTTGTTTAAGATGGTCATGATGTTCAGAAGGTTATAAAACTGATCAAGTAATGAGGTATAGTATGGTAGGCGAGCAATCATATTGATATTCGGGTTTAGTAATAAACATTAAGCTAGAATTTGAAATGAGTGTCATGATCAAAAGAATGGCAACATGAGGGTGATTATGTTAGTCTTGAGATTTGATCTAGAAGACTTGACATAGAGTAGGTGAGGAATTAAGGTGATAAGCTACAATAAATATGAGTGGTACAAATGAGAGACCCTAACCTTTAGATAAGGGCAGTGAAGTGTGGCTAAGTCACAAGAGTAACAAGAAGCATTAAGAGGTGTACTGGGAGGGTGTGTAATCAAAATAGGTTAAGAGAAACACCTTAGAAAGAGGTCTTAGTACATGTTTATTGAGAGTTCGATAGTCATGAGATAAGCTTATACCGAGTGTTAGAGTAAAATAAGATGTAGACCAGTTAGAGATGTTAGAATAGGTCCATAGCTTTCAAGTGTCAGCTTTAGACCTAAGGGGTATATGACAATATGAGAAATCAAGCCAAGTGTTTGAGAGTAAGATAGTAACGAGTTCCAAAGAGTTTGGGGGATATATTTTTAGAGATCCTTTTTAGTAGTGGAGTGATGTTCAAAAGAGAAGGTTAATGATCTTATCGTGATAGTGATGGTATGTTTATTCCGTCTAAGGTTATTAATGAGGAAGGAGAAAAAGATGGGGTTTTCTATGAGAAATAGTTAAATGGGAGGCCTTAGGTTTCGAATAGTAATGCGGACAATTCTAGTTAGTATGGCAGAGATGATAAGAGTAACCCCATCCCGTACCCAGTCCAACCGTCATTCAAGGAAGAATGATCCAAAAGGGGAGATATTGTTACACCTTGCTTTTTGAAAGAACTAGAAAGACTTAGAATTGGAAAGAAACCATTTTTGGAAATAATCAAATTTGAAAAGTTTGTCAAAGTTAAGCTAAGTATGAGTTTTGGGTCGACTTCAAACGACTATATTTCCTAGCTCAGGATGATTTAGGTGTGCTACTAGTTACCGTGGGAAATATCTTTCAATTATCTTTCCAACGCCACCGAGTTTGCTCAGTTTCGAGTTTGTATGAGGGAGATATGTATATTCGAATTTGGGTTGTCTAGATAAGGAAAGTTAAAACCGGATTTTAGAAGGGTATTATGGTCTTTTCACTACCCAATTAATTATATTCATTTTTGTTAATTAAGTTGGGGACAAAATTTATTAGATTCAGTTTATGCTTCATAAAAATAAGTTAGGGTTTTGAGAGAAGAGAAAAAAAGAGGAGAAAGAGAAGAAAATAGGAGAGGATCTAGGCGTTCGTCGAGATTCTTGAGTTTTGTCGCGGATTTTCGCCATGGGTGTGATTCCTAAGAGGTATGTAAGCATCCATAGTGTTAGTTTTGTTCACCCACACTCCAATCATGTTATTTTCAGCGAAATTTCATTCTTGAAGTTGAAAGATTAGAGTTCTTGAGAAGTGTTCTTGAAGTTCATCCTAAATCTTGTTGTGTTGGGGTTTTTGATGATTTCTTGAGATGGAATTGAGTGTTTTGAGGGATGTATTGAGTAGATTAGAGTGTACTTATGTTAAGTAATCGAATCTAAGTGATAGGGAAAGAAACCGTTCGATTCTAGGTGAGTTAGGGTTAGAAAATGAGCAAGGAAATTCATTGGGTTTTCTGGGTTGGGGCCTGGCACGTCGCACCAGCCAGTGCGCTACAAATTATGCTCTGAAGTTTAGGGGCTGGTGCCCCACGCCACTCAGTGCGCCAGGGTCGCCTGCCTCGTCCATTTTGCAATCGGTTGCTCCGTTTGAGTTCTTTTAAAGTGTACCTTCACTCCCTTTTGATTCTAAACAATCTAAGCTACTTCTAAACACCTACAAATCATTTATAACATGATCATAACCTTGAATTCATAATTCAAATTCAAGGTAGAGTTAAGAGTTAAGTTTTTGAGAATTCTTTCGAACATTCTAAGAAAGTCCCTTTGAGTCCTTTTGTGGAGTCTTCTACTACTTCTAGTAAGTTGTTTCAAGACTCGAGTAAGTGAGTATGAGAATGAGGAGAATGTATTCATAAGTCTACTTTATCATCACGATATCCTTCATATCATGAAACCATAATTCTTGAATTCATAATTCACATTCAAGAGAGAGTTAAGAGTAGAGTTCACGAAAGTCTTTGAGTTCAATTGTGAACCCTTTGAGATCAACTATCGATTTGAGCTAAGTTTTGAGGACGTAAGTATAAGAATGAGAAGAGTCGGATACATGAGTTCCATATTGTTATGTAGAACCATAAATTTTGCATGAACCATATGAGTCGAGAAATCTTGAGATGAAGAGTATCATTGAGTCCTTGAGTTGAGTCGTTCATGCCCATAATTCTGTATGAACCTTATGAGTTGAGCATTCTTGAAATGAGTAATATCATTGAAGTTCTTGAGTTCTGAGTTGTTGAGTTTCGAGTATCAAGTTCTTTATTGAAAATCTTGAATTGAGTCGTTCACGTCCATCATTCGGCATGAACCCTATTTTGAGAAGTCTTTTACAACTTTTTCTAAACTTGTTTTAAGACTTAAGAACTTGAGTTGATAAAGAATAGAGTCGAGTTCATTTTCCTTAAAATGATATATGGGAACTAAGTATTCCCAAGAGTAAATATTTTCACATTTAAAAGAGGAGGAAACTGAGATTTCCAAAAGAGTTTTGAGCAGTTGCATAACATCTCTTTTTAGAGAAAGATTTTGAGTAATAATCTCAAACCACAGAAAGAGTTATGTTTTTAAAACATACGAGCTGAGTATATTTTGGGAGTAGTATTGAGCACCGATATGGGGACGAGTTCAGATAACTCAAGTCTCCATAAACCATGTAGCTGACGTGGGTAAAAAGGGTCATACTTTTTAGTTGATTCCTTAGTGCTTTTTTAGCAAAGACTAGTGGATCCACTTAGTTGAGAGGTCTTATACCTTGGCAAAGTGTAGGACAGTTTTGGCAGCGTGGGCGAGACATTGTATCATCACATAGCTCATAGTGAAGGTTATCGGTTAGAGAAACACCTACAGAGTTATATTGTATTTTTATATACACACTGAGTATTATTGTATTTTTCAATACATTGAGTTGCTATCTATAGTTTTACAGCTTTCCATTTATAAATTGCATCTTTTACTATTGTTTTATCCTTGAGTATCATGAGTTGAGTCCTTCGAGTTGAGTATCTTGAGTTGATATATGAGTCATTGTGTCGAGTACCTTATTGTTGAGTTTCACTGAGTTGAGAACCTTATTACTGGGTTGAGTATCTTATCCTTGAGTACTTCTAAGTTGAGTAAATTGGAGTAGTTTTAAGTATCCTTGAGTATTCCTTGAGTTGAGTAAGTTTGAAAAAAGGTAAGTATGTTTCCTTTTTATCAAGTTCAAGCTTATGTTTATGCTTTATAATTCCCCTTACATGCTCGTACATTCCACGTACTGAGCCATTTGGCCTACTTCGTTTCATGTTGCAGATACAAGTATTCAGAAATCATCAACAGGAGTTTCGTTGATACCTCATGGAGTTTGAGTTAGCTATGGTGAACCTCCTTGCTTCCGAAGGGTTCCACTTTTACTTTCAGTTATATCAGTTTTTAGGATGTCGTGGGTCTTGTCCTGATTTCTGTCTTTGTCAGTTAGAGGCTTCATAGATAGACGGTAGAGTTTCAGAAGTTTGTTCATTTATTTTGTTAAATGTCTCAAGACTTAAGTTGTCTATTTTATGGCGAATTGAATATATTATTTTTATTCAAAGTTAATCTTTTGAGTTAAAGCATTGTATTTGAGTTATTGATTTTATTCAGTTTTAAGCTTTGTATGCTTGAGTTAGTCTTCCGCTTGTAGTCATCCAGGATGAGGGCTCGCTTGGGGACCAACAATGGTTCTTGAGTGTCGACCACGTCCAGGGTGTAGGCTATGGTTGTGACAAGAATCTTTGGTTGTGCGGTATATATTCGAATTGCTCCACCACAACGCACAAAGATGGGTCCTCAAATAAGGTTGGGGATATATGTTGAGTATGTATCTCGTTCTATTATAAAATATTTGGAACCTAGAACTGGAGATTTATTTGCAGCAAGGTTTGCTGATTGTCATTTTGATGGATCACTATACCCAACATTAGGGGGAGAACAAAAGCAGTTGGGAAATGAGATAGATTGGAATTCACTTTCACTGTCTCATTTAGACCCTTGAACAAATCAATATGAGCAAGAAGTTCAAAGATAATTTATTTGCAGAATATTGCAAATCAACTGTCGGATGCATTTACTAACCTTCCACGGGTTACTAAATCATATATTCCAGCTGCTAATGCTCAAGTTCGAGTTGATGTCCCGATAGGACAAAATGTTAAGGCAAATGAGTCTGGACCACGTTTAAAACGTGGTAGACCAATTGGTTCCAAGGATAAAAATCCTTGGAAAGAGAAAGGAATAAATGATCAAGATGAAAAAGGTTGAATTGAAATAATGTTGTGATGGATAATATTTTTTCCTATAATGTTTCAGTTGAAATAATTCAACAAGATGAGGATTTAGAACCAAGATTTGTCAATGAATGTAGACAGAGAAATGATTGGTCAAAATGGAATGAAGCAATTCAAACAAAATTGGCTTCACTTAAAAAAGGTGATGTTTTTGGACCAATAGTCCGAACACCTGAAGGTGTCAAGCCAGTTGGGTACAAGTGGGTTTTTGTGCGAAAACGCAATGAAAATGTAAAGTCGTAAGATATAAAGCACGACTTGTGGCACAAGGATTTTTGCAAAGGCCTGGCATTGATTATGAGGAGACATATTCTCCTGTGGTAGATGCAATTACCTTCAAGTATCTAATAAATATGACAGTTCATAAAAAGCTTGAAATGCATCTAATGGACGTTGTCACAACCTATTTATATGGCTCACTAGACCACAATATATTTATAAAAATTCCTGAAGCACTCAAAGTGCCTGAAGCATATAAAAATTCAAAAGAAAGTTGTTCAATAAAGATTCAGAAATCCTTATATGGATTGAAACAATCAAGGCGAATGTGGTATAATCGTCTTAGCAAATACTTGCTAAAGGAAGGGTATAAGAATGACCATTTTTGTCCTTGTATTTTTATTTGAAGGTCAAAATCTGAATTTGTAATAATATTTGTTTATGTTGATGACTTGAACATCATTGGAACTCCTAAAGAGCTTTCAAAAGCCATTGAGTGTTTGAAGAAAGAATTTGAAATGAAAGATCTTGGTAAGACAATTTTGTCTTGGCCTTCAGATTGAACATTTGACAAATGGAATATTTATCCATCAATCAACATATACTGAAAAGGTTTTGAAGCGATTTTGCATGGATAAATCACACCCATTAAGTACCCCGATGGTTGTAAGATCTCTTGATATAAATAAAGATCCATTCCGACCTCAAGAAAAGGATGAAGAGATTCTTGGTGATGAAACACCATATCTTAGTGCTATTGGGGCAATAATGAACCTTGCCAACAATATCCGGCCTGATATTTGTTTTGCAGTAAGTTTATTGGCGAGATTCAGCTCATGTCCAACAAGAAGACATTGGAAAGGTGTTGAGCATATATTTAGATATCTTCAAGGAACAATTGATATGAGATTGTTGTATTCTAATGCATCCAAGTCAGAATTGATCGGTTATGCAGATGTTGGCTATTTGTCTGACCCACATAAAGCCTGATCTCAGACAGACTATTTATAATTCACATATGAAGGTACAACTACATCATGGCGTTCGATGAAGCAAACAATAGTTGCTACTTCTTCAAATCATGCAGAGATAACAGCCATTCATGAAGCCAGTCGAGAGTGTGTATGGTTGAGATCAATGACTCAACACATTTTGCAATTATGCGGTCTTTCGGTGCAAACAAAGATTTCAACAATATTGTATGAAGATAATGTTGCTTGCATAGCTCAATTAAAGGGAGAATATATCAAAGGAGACTGAACAAAGCATATTTCACCTAAGTTCTTTTTCACACATGATCTTCAACAAAATGGTGAGATAAATGTTCAACAGATTCGTTCGAGTGATAATCTTGCAGATTTATTCACTAAGGCATTGTCAACATCAACATTTGAGAAGTTAAGATATAAGATTGAAATACGTTGTCTCCAAGATATCAAATAAAGTTTTCATCAGGGGGAGTAAAATATGCGTTGCACTCTTTTTCCCTTAACCAAGGTTTTGTCTCATTGGTTTCCTGGTAAGGTTTTTAATGAGGCAGCACTCAAGGTGTATTACAAGATATGTGTACTCTTTTTCCTTCACTAGAATTTTTCCCATTGGGTTTTTCCTAGTAAGGTTTTAACGAGGCACATTATCTATGGACATCCAAGGGGGAGTGCTATAAATGCATTAATGTGGATGTCTTCCCTAACTCTTTTGTGAAGCTCATGTACAAAATAAATGAACTCTATTTAATTCATGTAACTTTGAAAGACATTTTGTACTATAAATAGCGATGATTATTTTATAAAAGATACAATCGAAAAGTACAGAAGAAAGAAATAAGAAAGCATTCTTTCTCATATATCTAGTCTAAATATTTATTGTCTTATATTATTTTATATTGCTAATATTTCACAACACCTACATATAGAATTTAAATGTTACAACAAAATTTATTTCCGATAGGGAAAAAAGTTCCGTTTAATTATTTTTGGGTGTATTCCAAGGGGATGAAGTTTTATTCTCTTGGTAACAACTCATTAATGTACATTTCAATTTCAATTTCAATGTGTGACGAATATACTTGACCCAATCCTTTTATCTTCTTGTATTCTTTTGGTATGGTTTACTAGTTTTACTTTTGGTTCTAATAATAATATATATATGATAAAAAGAAAATTCAATTTTTAAAGAGTATTCATTTCCTTTGAGAAATTCATGGCAGTTGGGCAGTTAAAAACTAGATTATAGAATAAAAGACGATTACAGTGAGCATTAATATATTCTTCTATTGCACTGCAGTGAATAAGCATATATTCCTATTTTTCGATCCTACCGTCCACTCCCAGTCTACTTTTTTTAACATCGCCACCCACATATATGTAGTGTATATGAATATAATTTATGTGCCCTATTAATTTGAATTAAAATATGTTTTAACGGGTGTTGGCTATAATGGATTCAAGCATATGAATTACATGTGCTATATCCCCCTTCAACTCGGTATCGTCTTGTGATGATACAAATAATCTAGATGATGTTGATGTTCTCGTTGATTCTAATGATATCGATACTTAATAATGTTGTGGCAATAAAATTGTAAAAAAATCATTCTAAATAATGCAAAGAAGAAGAGGAAATAAAGTGTTCACCTCGACAATCAAGCTTTAGAGTGTCTTTTAATTAAGAGGTGCGACTAAGATGACCCTTACTATGACCATGATGGTCTGGACATCAAATAAGCTAAGGCATATAAATTGTGGCACATATTGATGGTTTTGTATATATCAAACAAAACTTTGTGTTTTTACATACATATTTTTAAACTATGAATACAAAAATATCTAATTTTTTATTATCGACTGCTTTTACTTGCTTTTAATCATGTGTATTTAAAATTAACAATGAAGATATTAAAATCATCACATATTAGAATCAATCATCATATAATAAATACACGAAAAGTACATATAACTAGAAAATAAAATAAAAGAATGAGATATAACACATGTCCATGTGCTATATATATGAGTTTGTAGCTAACGCCATTAGACCAGGAGTTGGTTCAAACTCATACAACACATATTCTTCGTGTGCTATATATTTGAATGTTAACATAGTACTTTCATTATTTCGGGGGTTTATACATTTATTATTTGAATGTTAATATAAAAAAACTGTATTTTCAAATCAGAAATAAACTAAAGTATACTCAAATATAATTATTGTTGTTTACATATATAAATTATTTATTTTTAAAAAAGAAAAAAAACTTAGAACCTCCAAGAAGCCCCTAATAACTAATGGTCCCCTTCAACTATAGGTTCCTTAAATACCCGTAATACCTACCTCAAAAGAGGCCAGTTTATTCTAGGGTTTTTTAAGTATAACTTACGTAAATTCCATAGTGTAAAGAGTAAATTACATTATATTCGTACTCTTTTTCTAATTACAATAATCCCTTAAAATTTGTACCTTCCGGATACATAAGTCACCATCTGGATACATTAATTCATCATCCGGATACATTAATTCTAATACAAAAAGAATCCTTCTGTTGCGCTAAAAAGGAAAGAAAATCTGAAAATCTAATTAATCCCATAAATTACGCTAACGTTTCTTCTTACTCTCAATCATACAGAGGCAAATCCAGAACGAAGAAATTCAAAATTTCAAATTGCTCTCCCTCCTCCCCCGTTCAGCGAAGAAGCATTTCAGATTTGATTCAAAAACTTTTGTCGAAATTTTGGGTTAGCGAGGTGAGTTATGAAGGATACAAAAGTGATGAAATTGTTGTTGGACAAACGATTTCCTTTTGAATCTTCAAGTTCATCGAAGATCCTTTCAATTTTGATTCAAGTTGTTTGGATTTGCTGTGTATACCCTCTATTTTTTTTTTTAATTTTATGTATTGATATATAAGTCGTGATACATTACTGATTACAAATTGATACATTACTAGTTTGATGTATATGTAATGTGTTTTTAGATTCCAAAATTCTTCTTTCCATTATTCCAAAAAAAATCTCAATTTTTGAATCAAACTTGTCGACATATTGTACTGATACAACATGAACATGTCGATCTTGTTGAGACATTCCAGAATCTGAGAAAGTGAGATGAGGTATGAACGATACAAAAGTGATGGAATTGTTGTTGGTCAAAATATTGGTTTGTGAATCTCAAATCAATCATTGCAACTGAATTAGAGATCAATAAGTGTTGTATTTCTACTAGATACATTAAATAAGAAATTGTTACCCATAAGATGTTAGGTTTGATATCGATACATTATTGTTTGGTAATTGTTATGTATTAGTTACATTTAGTATAAATTTGAATTTACGTATCATGTCTAAAAAATTAGTGCATGATACATTTATGTAACTTATTTTGTTTGAGAGCAGAATCCATATGTAGCAGAAATTTGTAGATGAAAAGGCTGATACATGACAAATGATATATTTGACAGAATTTTTGTATCAAGTATCAATACTAATTTAGGTTATGTATCAAAATTAATATTTGAACATGATACACTGTGCATTATAAATTGTAATGTATTGAAACGAAAGCAGTATACATTTGTTTAAGAAACAAAATCAACTAGATACATTAAAAATATGAACCTATATGTATCAGAAAAGATGAACAACCAAAAAATCGGGAAAAAAAAGTCAACAATCTAATCAACGGAAAGAAACAAAGATGTATCCTTCTCGGACTAATTGGGTAAGCCCAATACTGAAAGATCGAACCAATGGAATAAAGTGTATCAAAGCCGCCATTAGAAATTCCTGGAACAATTCCAAATGCACTCCAAAATGAACTCTCAACATTAGCAACGTTTTCCACCCCTCTTTCAGTAAAGAGACCGGGAGTAACAAATTCAATAAAAATATTTAAGATGAAAAAACTAAAAATATTTTTTAAAAGAAATTGAAAATTGAAGTGATGGAAAGAAATCTACCTCTTGAATAACTTGAAATCATTAATTGGAAAGAGAAAAGATTTGAAATTCAAAAATTGATTAATGTAGGTAACTGTAGATAGATCTGTGGCTTGAAAAAAGGAAAGAAAATCATTTGTATGAGATTTCAAATTAATGTATCTGAAAAAGGGGATGATGGGATCAAAAGAGAGGATTTTTGATATTTTTTGAAATGGTAGGGAAAACAAGAAAATATGATAATAAATGGTGTGTAGACCATAGTTAGGTAATTTTTCCTTTTAAAAAAAAAAATATTTTGGCCCATAAAACTATACTTAATTATGCATGCTAATTTAATATATATATATATATATATATA